>VMDO01004416.1:0-125999 GCA_007922755.1 Pedetes capensis
TGGGTCATCATACCACAGAGACACCTGCATCTCCATGTTCAATGCAGCGCTTTTCACAATAGCAAAGATATGGAATCAACCAAAGTGCCCTTCAACAGAAGAATGGATAAAAAAACTATGGTATATATACACAATGGAATACTATTCAGCAATCAAGAAAAATGAAATAGGGTCATTCGCAACAAAATGGATGGAATTAAAGAAAATTATTTTAAGTGAACAAACACGAGCTCAGAAAGAGAAACAACACATGTTCTCACTCATATGAGGGAGCTGACTCAAAATTACAAGAAGGAAAAATCCTACTCAAAGGTCAGATCATAATAAAAGGGGGGAGGGAAGATAAGAATGAGGTCAATATAAATGGACTAGAAATCACATGTAATTGTTCTAATAAGATAAAAACAAAGACCACTACAGGAAAAGTTTCTATCTTAAACAGAAATGGAACCCAAGGACATATAGAAAAATACTGCATAGTAAAAGATAGAGAAGACTTGGATGGGAAACTTAGATGGGAAGGGCGGGGGAGACATAGGGGAGGGTAAGGGGTAACCTATATGAATAATGTTTATCAAATTGCATATATGAAAAGCATGTCAAAATGAATCATATTATGATGTACATTAAAATTTTCTAATAAAAAATCAGCTGAAATGAATCAAAGATCTTAATGCAAGACATGAAACTTTGAAACTACTGGGGGAAAATACAGGGAAAACAGTTCAAGATATGACCATAGGCAAGGACTTTCTGATTAGGACCCCAGGAATCTAGGAAATAATAGCAGGAATTGATAAGTGGAATTGCATGAAATTAAAAATCTTCTGCACAGCAAAAGAAACAATAAACAAATCAAAGAGAGAGCCTACAGAATGGGTGCAAATCGTTGCCAGCTATTCATCTGACAGGGGTTTAATATTCAGAGTATATAAAGAACCCAAAAAATTAAACACCAAAACCAAATAATCCAATCAATAAATGAGCAAATGTATAGAATGGCTATCAAAAGAAGAAATGCAAATGGCCAATAAACACTTGAAGAAATGTTCACATGTGCCATCAGGGAAATGCAAATCAAAACTACACTGAAATGCCATCTCACTCCAGTCAGATTGGTCATCATCAAGAAATCCAACAATAACAAATGCTGGTAAGGATGAGGGTGATTGGGGCAGGGGAAGAAACCCTTATACATTGCTGGAGGGAATGTAAATTAGTGCATCTACTATGGAAACCATTATGGATGTTTCTCAAAAAATTAAAGAGAACTACTACATGATCCAGCTGCTATATCATTCTAGGGTATATACCCAAAGGAATCTAAGTGAACACACCACAGAGATACCTGCACATCCATGTTCATTGTTGCACTTTTCATAAGAGCCAAGCTAAGGAATCAGCCTAGGTATCTGTCAATAGATGGCTGCATAAAGAGAATGTGGTACATCTACACAACAGAGGACTATTCAGTCATTAAGAAGAATGAAATTTTGCCATTTTCAGGGAAGTGGATGGAGCTGGAGATTACCATATTGAGCAAAATAAGCCAGGCTCAGCAAGACAAATATGGCATGCTTGCTCTCATAAAAGTGCAATCTAGACTTAGGAAAAAAAAAAAAAAGACTTAGCTGGGCACAGTAGTACACACCTGGGAGATGGAGGCAGGGAGATTGTGAGTTTGAGGCCAGAGGCAACCTACATAACTTAGCGAGACTTTGTCTCAAGACAAAAAATGAAAAATGGGCTGCAGTGGAGCTCAAGGGTAGAACACTTGCAAAGAATATGCAAGGCCCTGGATTCAATCCCGAAGCGCCACACAGACACACAAACACACACAGAAACATGACTTGAAAGCTGAGGGAAGGACTAGTTGGGAGTAGGAAGGCCATGAGCAGAAAGATGGGATGGTGAGGGCTATGGGGTGAGGGGTGAATAACTTCAAAGTACACGATATAGTGCGTGAGAAAGTCACAATGAAACTCATTGGTTTATATAATGAATATATGCTAAATAAAAGCTTTTTTAAAAAGGAAAGACTATTATGACTTATGATCTGAAGAAATTTTTTTGAGTTCACCAAAGCAGGAAGGAGTGACTCCCCATGCCCTTGCCTGCTCTCCCTACCCTCTGTTCTCTTCCCTGTGTAATGGTGTGCCTGCACTATCATTCCCTCTGGTCTATGGAAGTGCTTGCTTTCCTGGTGTATCTTCCACTCTATACCTGTGCATCTCTCTATCCTTGCTCCCACTTTTCCTCCCCTGGCACAAAGAATCTCTGAATGTTGCTCTGATCTGTTGTGCTTGTATTTTAAAGTTTAACTCTCAAGATGGCATGACTTCCTGTCTGTTTCAGATCATGTCGGGCTAGGGGAAGGTGTCTTACCATTATCTCCTACAACTAGCCAGCAGTAACATTTGTTCCAGGAACATCTGAGAAGGTTGGCTCTGGACATTGCAGGTCTTAAGTCACAGCAGCATGCCATAACCTTTTCTAAAGTGCACTGTGAATCATTTGCAACCACTAAGGACCTTAGTTTCAGAATGTGTGAATGGTAACTCTTGAAAAATAAAATCAGAAAGGATTACAAGTTACCCCTATAACCAGTCATCCTCACTCTCCTTGGCTTCTGGAATAAAAGAGAAAGCTGCTACTTTCTATCATTTAATCAGAAATGAATATAACTCACAGTTGATCTGAGCAATGTATTCATGTGTATGTTAAATTTAAGATTTTTCAGAAAGGGAAGTGGGAACTACATCATGGGGATATTTGGAGAAAACCTTCAGATTTTATTTAATAATGAGTCAGAAACTGTGAGGTCCACAGTTCTTCTCTCTTACAAATGTTGAAGTTACTTTAACTGACATAGAATTAAAGGGAAATCTCTGTCATAGTGTAGTTAGGCCAATATGTATTGACGGAACATGATTCATAATTAAATATACCAATCTAACTCGATCATACACACTTTGCTATTCAGAGACTTGCATGGATATTTCAGCCTTGCCAGTTAACAGCAGCCCTTACTGCTTCTCTCTCTCTCTCTCTCTCTCTCTCTCTGTCTGTCTGTCTCTTCTTGCTTTCTGGCTCAGTCTTACCTCCCTGTTTCCCTTACTCCCTCACAAGACTCCATCTCTCTTCTCTCAACAGAAAGTCTGTCTTCCTGTGGTGTGGCTTCATGCCAGGAATAATGGAAATGGTGACAAATTTTCTTGTGGCTAGAGGTGAAGCCAACAGCAAAGGAAGCCTGCCCCTTGCCCACCTCCTGCTAGACCCCTCCTCCCCAGCTTCACATTTGGGGAGGGTGGGCAGTTGGGGGGTTGTGACTGGACAATCCAAGAGATTCTTATGGCTTTGCTATATAATGTGTACTCAGAAATGGCCACCAGGCTTTCTGGGGGTCTAAGAAGGAGGGGGCTCACCAGAGAGAGATGCTGGGTATCAAAGAAGGGTTCTCAAACTTCATGAGGCTCTCCCTCTGGGCCCCCAGCAAACATAGGATCCTCATGGAGTAAATACCTCCACACCTAATGGGCCAATCTGGCCCTGTTAAAACTGTGCTCTGTGGTTTGGGTTAGTTCATTAGAGAATATCCAGGACTCTTGAAATGCTTGTGGATAACCTGGAATTTCCTTAGAGACCTGGCTGCTGAGATCACTAACCAGCTCTAGGGATCCATACCTTCTGTGTATGACAAAGACATTTTGTGTAAAAATGGGTCACAGGCAACCACTGGAAATTCTTGAGCCATAAATTCCCTTTAAGACATAAATATACCAACTCTCCAAGCTCTAGGGTTAAATCTCAATCAAGCCAAGGGCATGCTTGAAGCTCTCACTTGCTTCTGTTGTTGTTGTTAGGTGCCCTCGAGTCTGTGTCCCACTCATAGTGACCCTGTGTACAACAGGTGAAGCAGTATTGTCAGTGCTTCTCTGCTATTCATAGGGTTTTCAATGGCAAATTGGTTTTGAGGAGTGGGCTGCCAGGTCCTTCTCCCAAGCCTATAGCACCTGGTGTTTTCAGGTAGTTTCCCATCCAAAGACTAACCAGGCCTGACCCTGCTTAGCTACCGAGATCTGACCGGATTAGATGCTACAGTGGTAAAGCTGCAGGCCACTTGTTTCTAGCCACTTTAAACACTGACTTTTTCATATTTGTTGGCCTAGTCCCCCATGACTTAGAAGATTAACTACCATTTTCTTAGTTCTCTTTGAGGGTTAAAGGCAAAGGCTTTTGGGGCCCATTAGAATTCTGAACATCCCATGATATGAAACAATGGTTGAGCAGTTGATGTTCTGAATGGAGACTTAATTAGCCTTCGCCAGCAGACACTGGTCTTAAAGTTCCATCAAGAGAAATCCCAGATGCAGTACCTGGGCTCTTCTTTCGGGACAGATCAGAAAGGTCACTTTTGTTTTAGTGACACTTCAAGCACCACTTTTCCTTAACTTTTAGTAGGATCAGCATGTTCTTCACTCATAAACCACATCATTCTGTCATTTTTAGTTTGCTTAATGAATATGTACTAAAGATGTGCTTGGTCCTTTATTAGGTAGTGGGGAAATATGAGCAAGATAAAGAAAAGAAAAAAAAAAGAAAAGAAAGAAGAAAAGAAAAAGAATCATAAGTGCAAATAGACTTAACATTTTCTAAGGTCACACAGCTAAAATCATGGAAGACGATTCAAACCTAGATAATTTGGTTCCCAAGACCTCTTTTCTTCTCTTGTCTTCCTCCTCTCCTCTCCTCTTCTTTCTTTCTTTCTTTCTTTCTTTCTTTCTTTCTTTCTTTCTTTCTCTTTCTTTCTTTCTTTCTTTCTTTCTTTCTTTCTCTTTCTTTCTTTTCTTTCTTTCTTTCTTTCTTTCTTTCTTTCTTTCTTTCTTTGTTGTTTGTCTTTTTTTGGGGGGGCTGGTGTGGGTGGGTGGATTCTAGGACCTCATACACACTATATAAGCACTCTACTACTGAGGTGCACCCTTAGCCTCTTCTTTTGTTTTTAGATTTTATCTTGAGACGGAGTCTTGCTAAATTATGCATGCTGCCTCTGACCTTGAACTGGAGATCCTTCAGCCTCCACCTCCATAGTGGCTGGGATTACTGACATGTGCCACCACGCCTAGCAAGTCCTTGTCTTTAAAATGATGATAATTATGTTATCTATCTTAAGGATTTTTGTGAGGATTAGGTGAGCGAGTATACATAGAACAAAGTCTAGCCCTTAGAATCTTCCAGTAAAATTGACTGTTGTCATTAATTTCAGTAAAGTACCAGGGGCATGAAAAGACTTTGAAGACACAGACTTCAGTTCAGATAATGTGTACTTTATGAATGAAGTCCCAGGTAAGATGGGTAGGGAGAAGATGATAAGAATAAACAGGGAAGACCACTCCCTTCAGATTCTGCCAGTGGATTATCCATATTGGGATATCAAGAGATCAGAATGCATGACAGTTCCAGATGAAGTGTTTGGCATTTTGACTAAGGGGGGTTCTAGGAGACATTGACTTCAGAAATATGAGTAGGAAGTCTTTTACCAATCAGGTAATGAGCAGGCTTCTTGGGTCCACATTTAACTCTTCCTTGTTATGCTTATGTTTCTTTCATGGCGTTTATCCACAACAGGCAATGGCAGAAGTTACTATGGGTTTGGAGTAAAGCCACGAATTAGGTGCTACATAGTCTTCCCAGACAGTTTATAAGTTATTATTTTTTTTTTACTTTTTACATTGAGAGAATATTTTATGTCTCCTGAGCCATTGAGGACAGTCCTACTACTGGATTTCACATGCCATTTCTGATGTCTGTATTCTTCGAATCTTCTAATGATGATGGCAATGACATGAACCTGAGGCACAGTGGAAGAAAATCCTAGACTGAGTTCAGAGGCCTAGGTTCCAGATTTGGCTACTTGTGTGAAGTCCCTTTAATATTGCTGGGTCTCAATTTCTACACATGTCAAAAGTAAATTGGATTAGATATCTGCTACTGTGTTGCAGCTACAATTATCTACCAAGGTGTATAGCATGCCCTGGTATCTATGGTGCCAATTTGTTCATTAATCAATTTACCTATTGATGTATTTCTTGAGATTTAAGAAGTTTCCTTTTCTTTATTATTTTGTTTAAGCTATGACAATTTTAATTAAACACAAATCTAAAAGAAAAATTGTAAATATTCATGCATCCGCCATACTAGGTTGAACAGATGTTAATATTTTGTTATATTTGATCCACAGCTTTTCTTTAAAAAGAAGTAAAACAATACAGATAAGTCTCATTTACTTTGTCCCCAGAAATTACTACTATCTCTAATTGTTTATGCAGTACTGAGGGGTTGAACGCAGGGCCTTGCACATGCTAGACGAGTGCTCTACCACTCAGTTGCGCCTCAACCTTTTTTATTTTTATTTTTATTTTTTACATTTTGAGACAGGATCTGGCTAAGTTGTGCAGGCTGTCTTTCGCCTCAAACTTGTAATCCTCCTGTCTCAGCTTTGCAAGTTGCTAGGATTACAGGCATAATGCCACGAAATCCACCCGAGTATTTATTCTTTATGTAGAGATTTTTATCCCTAGGTACATATATGTTCTTATATATGTTGTTGTTAGGTGCCCTCGAGTTGGTGTCCAACTCATAGGGATCCTACGTAGAATAGGCAAAACATTATTGTCCATGCTTCTCTGCTATTCATAGGGTTTTCAATGGCTGATTGTTTTTTGAGAGTGGGTTGCCGGGTCCTTCTCCCAACCTTACAGCACCTGGTATTCCCAAGTGGTCTCCCATCCAAGTACTAATCAAGCCCAACCCTGCTTAGCTTTCGAGATCTGATGGGATTGGATGCCACGGCTGCAGTATTTTTTTTAATTTTTAATTTTTTTTTTATTTTTTGAGACAAGGTCCCACTAAGTTATGCAGACTGCCTCTGGTCTCAAATTTGCGATCCTCCTGCCTCCACCTCCCAAGCCACTGGGATTATAGGTATGTGCCACTGTGCCCAGATCAGGTGTTCTTATATATAGTATTCCTTATTTTTAAAAGCCACATAAATAGTATACTATGAATTTCCTTATTTTTGCTCAACTTTATGTTTTCCAGATCCATCTACATTACCACCTATAGGATTATTCATTCATTCATTTTTAACAGTGGCTTAGTATTCCACTCTATGAATATATCAGGGTTATCCCTCCCCACTGATGTTGATGTTGTTGTTGTATTAAGATAATTTCCAACATTTTGCTGTTATAAATAACATGACAACCAACTGTGAAGAAGTCTGCTTGTGCACATGTGTGAAAGTTTCTCAGAATAATTACCCAGAAACAAAATAACTTGGTGGCAGTGTATGTTTATTTTCAACTTTTCCAGAATATGTGGCATTGCTCTCCAAACTACATGCACATATTTGTACTCTCACCAGCAGTATATGATATCTTATTTTCCCCCATCCTTTCCAGCATATGTGTTGTAAGACTTTTAAGTTTTTGCCAATGTAATGGGTATGTAATAATGTTTTCTTGATGTTTTCATATATTTGTTGGCTGTTCAAATTTCTTCTTTGTAAATTTCTTGTTTGTATCCTTTGCCCATTTCAGAAATACAAATTACACTTTCTAACTTCTAATCTTCTTTCTTGCCAGTTATTCATGGCCAAGGATGAGTTCCAGTTGGGCATATATAGACTCTTTAAGTTGTGGGGTGCTTTATCAGCTAAGCCACATGACAGTTTTGTTCTCATATTTGTGACTTGGAATAATAAATAGAGAGCAAGGATGAGACTCATGCTGTGAATTTCCTCACCAGAGAGGACATTATTCTGAGTGATGTAGCTGTGGAAGAATGTAGGTCATGGGCCACAGAAGTCTGTTTTGTTCTGAAGGTTTGGCTGTACCTCTGGATGGAAGATGAAGGCAACTGTCATGTGGAGAACTTAGGCTGGTAGGTGGTCAACTTTGGGCCCACTCAGGCCTCCAGGCCTCAGTTATTTAGGGAAGAAAATTCTAGAGATATACTGTTATTGTTGTTGCTGTTAGGTGCTGTCATGCTAGAGCATGATAATTTTTATAATATAACTTGGGTGATAGAGCTAAGAAGCAGACGTTTATGAAAGATCTGGCATCTTAGCAATAGAGTGTGGGAAAGAGAGCATCCTGATTACAAATGAAACTATAGTCAATTTTTTGAAAAAAAAATTCCTTAATCTAATTGCCTAACAGACAAAAATTGGACTGGGACTAATGGTACAGAAAAGTAATTTTTTGCACTTAGAACTAAGAAAAATCATGAGGGAGCAATTAAATTTATTATGATGTGGAGTCACCATAGAAGATCTGGAAGAAGGAAGAAGTTTATTACAAACCAATCTCACCTATAATTCAGTCCTCTGGGATCAACTCCCTGGACAGTATTTCAAGGACTTTCCAGTGACATTCACTCAAGATACCAGATCAGATATCAGACCAACAGATTCTCAGGAGCAGAAGTCTCATAAAGGACTGAGCAAATCATTTTTGCACAGAATAGATGCCTACAATGCCAGTGATATTATGATGCTAAGATTCTGTTAATAACCATTTCTGCTAGAGAGACAGTTTTAAGCAGATGAAAAAGAAAGAAAAAGAAAAACTGCAATGAATAGCAGGGCTTACAAAATATTAATCACCAATCATCCAAACAAAGACTGCAAACTGATGCTGAATCAACAAGGTGAGTGTGCAGGCATAAATTTATTCTCTGGGTTGGAGTCTTACCTGGGTAATGTGCAGCCCATTGTCAATGGCCTCCTAAGGGGACATGATAGCTGGACTTCTCTGTAGCTAGGATAACCACAGATACTGGTTTGCCTGGGACAGATCTTGCTTATGCATTTCCATCCTCATATTAGTTACTATTTTATCTCTTTACTCTAAAAAAATATACTGTTTTATACCATAAATTATGTGGTCATCTCATCTTGAACTCTTACAGGCCTCTCTTGTAAAATGCTAACAGTTGTCTGTTCATCTGTTTGGCATTCCTATTAAACTGAAAACTCTTTAAGGGTAGGAACTATGTCCTTTTTGTCTCGGTATACCCAATTTTGATCACTGTGCATTTAGTGAGTGCTCAGTGTTTTAAGAACAAATGGATAAAATCCTACCCCAAAGGAGTTCTTTGAGTCTTTGAACTAATAAAGGTCCATTGAGAGGTAACATTTTGTATTACTTATGAGCACCTGGGCCACGGGATAGACCCAAGGAGTGTAGGAGCTACATGAATAAGTACTTTGAAAAGCTGATGTGTAAAAACAGAGATAAACTGCAGATATTACAGTTTTTGGCCAGGGCTGACTTGAACCTCTTTATTGTTCTATGAAAAAATGCCATGAAAAAAATGAATCAAATAGTTTTATTTATTTATTTTTCTGAGACAGAGTCTTTCTCTGTGGTCCATGCTGGTCTTGAACTCACTGTCTAGCCCAGGCATATGTGTGTGTGTGTGTGTGTGTGTGTGTGTGTGTGTGTGTGTGTGTGGTGTTGTTGAGTCCTATCTGACTCACAGTGACCCTCATAGGGTTTTCAATGGCTAATTGTTTTGGGATTGTTTCAGGAGTGGATTGCCGCAGTCTTCTCCTGGTTTTGGGGTGCTGGGGATCAAACCCAGGTCCTCAGAAAGTGTGGAGCAGTGCTCTACCACCTGAGCTAAACCCAACCCCATATATGTGTGTGTGTGTGTTTGTGTGTGTGTTGCACTACAGGGGAGGCTGAAACCAGGACCTTACACATGGTAGGTAAGTGCTCTACCACTGAGCTGCACCCCTTGCCTGTTTTTATTTTTTAGTTTGAGATAAGGTCTTGCTAAATTGCACAAGCTACCTCTGGCTTTGAACTTATGATCCACCTGCTTTAGACTCCCAAATTGCTGGGATTACAGGCATGCACCGTGGTGCCTGGCTGCCTGGCTCCCTTTGAAATCTTAGAGAATTCTACAATTCCTAAGGGGCTCACCTCTCTCATTCCCTTGGCAGTGAGTACATGCTGGGCAGGAAGCACTTTTCTCTGTATTCTGTGTATTTCTTCAGATCAACTCATCCATTTGTTTACATACTGTGTAGTTCAAATCCCTCATTGTAAGCCTGAGAAAATTGACTCAGGCAGATGGAGCAGTTGGCCAAGCCCACAGAACTAGTTGGGACAGATGCCAGTTCAGATAAAGAAGAGCCCTCTCTAGGGTTCCTCTTCCTCAGGTATCATTTTAATGTTGGATTTGCATCTCCTCTTGAACATTCTGATTTCATCCCATTCCCTGCTTTCCAAGACCTGCCCAGAATTGTGTTTTGCCAGCTGGCATGCCTCAATTGGCAGAACCCAATTTACACCAAATGAGAGTTCAGGGACTCATTGGTAGAGGATAACATTGCAGACTGACTTCCAAGGAATTTGGGGAGGACTGAAAGGCTGTGGTTCCCCGAGGACAATTTTGAAGGGAAGATCGCTTGTCCTGGTTCTCCATGAGAAGACTGAAGGGAGCCTGTTGAACAATTTGGGGGTGTGGAAGGGAATGCAGTTGCCCACAGGCTAGAAAGAGAGAGGATTGTGATCCATGTTGCATTTACTGAGTTGACAACAATATCCCATGAGGCTCTGGAGGCAAAGGCAGGCCCTGTTCTTTTGTCTGTACTCCAGCATAAAAACTGACAGAAACAGATGCTCCATCACAAATTCTGAAGTCTGGCAGTTACTAAAGGGACCTGAGACGTGGCATAAATGAAGGCAGATTGTCTTGGCGGCCCATCTTGTCATGTGGATGGAAAAATGTGCCGTGGAAGTAAACAGCTTTCCAGGACACAGGGCTGGCTCGGGAGGGTGGTCTCCAGGGTAGTTGGGAAGCGGGTGCTTCCTTCCATCTCACTCAGACCTGTCTTTGTTAATGACCTTAGGGAGTGAGAAAGGGCTGGGAAATGAAATTTACAGACAATTCTGAACGGAGATATGTGACAAACACCAGCAAAAGCAAAGGAATCACTTAAAGGAATTAAGGAAATGAGAAAGGCAGGGACAAAATGCGAATCACCATGGAAAAATGCAAATGGATATGTCTGGGGCAAAATAATCCATAAACCAGATATTGGTTGGGTAGGGAAATTTTTAAGTGACTCAGAAATACACACACCTGCTGTAAAATGGCTGCATTCTGACAGTTTTGGGGAGCACCTTGGGTGGGAGAGCAGGAAAGGAGTAGGCATGGGTGGTCCTCACAGGAGACTTACTCACAGGTGGGAGGCGACCTTGTTTTGGACCCTGCTCCATTTTTCTCCTCTCTGCATGGCCCCTTCTGATGCTCCATGGTGTTGGCTAAGGGTGGTGCCCATCTTGTTGGCACTATCCCATGTCTATCTGGGGAAAAGCAGATGACGTCCCCACTACCAGGCATCAGCTTTGGAGTGAGTCTTCCAGACTGCATTATTATTATTATTATTATTATTATTATTATTATTTTAAAAATAAGTTTCAATTATCAAAGAACAATCAGATCTCCTTTAGAAGGCAAAGAAAAATAGAAAGTGAAAACTTCTATCAGAGCATCTGTCCTATTTACGTTGTATAAAGCAACACATTTTGGGCTAATTTTGTCTTTGTTATTTTGAGTTGAGAAATTTGTTACCAAAATCCTTCCTCTCAACCTCACTTATAAAGCTTTAACAATTACAAACTGATGATGACCAGAGATCATCACGTTTTCCAAAACAGTCCACATGTTTGTAACTCTGGAAATCGCTCTGTTTTGGAAAGTCCTGCCTGAGACCCCCATGGATGAGACCTTCAGCTTGAGGGGAAAACCAGAGCCCTCCACTCTCTTTCCATGATCATGGGGTCAAAGGCTCCTGGCATAGGCCTGATGTCCCTGAAAGTTCATCATCTTATTTTGAGCAACTCTTTAGTTCAAGAAACTGGGCCAGAAATCAAGGGCTTTGAATTATTGACCAACGTCACTTGAGAATGTGTGAGAATGGTGGTGTGGATTTCTGGGGGCTTCTTTTCTCCTGCAAGTGGATTATTCAGTGGAATTAAGGTGAAGTGATATTTTAAGTCTGCATAATTGAAGAACAGCTTCTCATTTAATAAGGAGCAATAGGAAACCATTTCATAAGACTATTTTGTTGTTATTTCCAGATCTCTTTCCATCTTCCTTCAATCACAGTAATTCCCAACATGGCAACAGATCAATATCATGTGAGGAGCTTGTCACCACATAAGGCTTGGTCTCCCCCAGGGTGCAACTGCTGGGGGTGGAGTGGAGCCTGGGGGTCTGGGATGTGGAGGTGAAGAGGTGTGAGGGAGGCTGAGCTGCCGTGTATAGTTTGGAACTTACTGAAGCTGTTTGACCCCTCCATTTGTGACCTGACCTAGACCAATAGGGCAAAAGATGCTCCTAGGGCTAATGACCTATGGATACAGCTGGAGGATTCAGCTGGGGAGGCAGTTGCTTGGGAGGCTGGCTGGAAGACTCACATTTCTAAGTCATGGCCCTGGGCTCAGATGTTAGAGCTGCATCTCCCAGCTCTTTGCTTCCTGTGTTTGCTTTTTTGTAATAACTCTGTTAAGCTCATTTCTGGACCCTTGAGATCTTAAAGAGAATTCCACAATTTCTAAGGGGCTCACCTCTCAGTCATTCCCTCAGCAGTGAAGGAGGGAGACTCCTGCTAGTCTTGAAGAGGCAGATCACTAGGAATTCTACAGCTTCCTGGGCAGAAAGTCTATCATTCCTGTTCTTAGGAATGAGGGAGCCTCTGATGATAATATAGACTAGCTGATTACAGTCTGTGAGAACCTAAGAAAAGGACCTATCTCCTCTTGTCATGCCCAGACTCCTCATCTTTGGAAACTGTTGTCATTGGATGTCATTGAGTCATATCTAACTATGTACAACAGAATGAAACACTACCTGACACTGTGCCATGCACACGATCTTTTTATATTGAGCCCCTTGTTGCAGCAACTATGTTTCTTGTAATTTTGAGTCATGCCACATCAAAATAAAGTCCCAGTGGCTTTACTCCATTCCCATCCTTAAGATTGACTTCACTTTGAGGAGACAATTCTTCCCCAGTTGTTTCTTGAATGCCTCCATCCTGGGGGTCTCATTTCCCAGCACTAACAGTGCTTTGCTGCTATTCATAGGGATTTCATGTCTTTGAAAACTGAGAGACAATAAAAGCCTCTGTATTTGTAGGTAATTTATTATGTGCCAGTAAAAACTAATACATCAAATTAGAAAGGGTCTGTTTCACCCCCAAAAGTAGTCCACAGTAATTTCTATTACATAGAAATGGAGATCGTAGCCAGATGATAGTGCAGATATAGGAGAAAATACTAAGGGAAAAAACTGTAAGTCAAGTAAGACAAAAGCTATTCTTTCTTTCTTTTTTTCTGAAACAAAGTCGGTGAGTTTATTAACTAGAATAACAGACAGTACATACTTTAGATTTAAGCATGGGCATTCAGAGAAAAAGAGACACTTAAGAATAGAATAATAGTACATGTCCAAGACATAGGTATGTGCTTCTCAAGATAGACAATCACCTAAGAAAAAAATCATAGTACATGTCTAAGACATGCATATGAGCTTCTCAAAAGAGAGAATCTGACAAAGCTATTCTTAAGTTGAAAAGTAGTTCAGGAAATCAACATACTACAGATTATATTATCATAAGACACCACTATGGCCATTGGTTGATAAACATGCAATAAAAAGTGAATTTGAGGATATGTATAGAACTATTCCAACTCAATAATAAAAAGAAAACTAACCCAATTATAAAATGGGAAAAATCCTGAATAGGCATCTCTCCAAAGAGCATATACAAATGGCCAACAAACACATGAGAAATACTCAACATCACTAGGGAAACGTAAATCAAAACCACAATGTGATACCACTCAACACACTGACAGAAAGACAGATGATAAGAAGTATTGGTGATAATGCGGAGAAACAGCAATACTGATAGATTGCTTATAGGAATGTAAAATGTGGCAACCACTGTAGAAAAGGGATTGGCAGGGGTTGTGCATGTTGGCATGCACCTATAATCTCAGTGACTTGGGAGGCAGAGGCAAGAGGATCATGAGTTCAAGGCCAGAGGCAGCCTGTGTAACTTAGTGAGACCCTGACTCAAAATGAAAGAAATAAAAAATAAAAAGGAGTTGGAGTACAGCTCAGTGGTAGAGCACTTGCAAAGTGTGTGCAAGGTCCCGGATTCAACCTCCCAGTATCAAAAAAAAAAAAAAAAAAAAAAAGATTGACAGTTTCTCAAAAGGTTAGAGTTACTATATGACCTAGCATTTCCCCTTCTAATTATATACATAAGGGAATTTAAATATGTATCTCACAAAGAACTGGCACATAAATGTTCATAGCACTGTTACTCATAATAGCCAAAAAGTAGGCACAACTGAAATGTCCATCAATAATGAGTGCATAAACAAAATGTGACACATTCATCCAATACGCCAAGATTTAGTCACAAAAGGAAGGTTTCATAATAAAGCAATCTTACAACATGATGTTAAGTGAAAAAAGCCAGGCATATAGGCCACAGATGATTCTATTTGAATGAACTATCCCAAATAGGCAATTCCATCAAGACAGAAAGTAGAGGAATGGTTTTCAGAAGTTGGGGGAAAGTGAGGATGGGTGTGACGGCTAATGGCTATGGAATTTCTTTCTAAAGTGTTGCCAATGTTCTAGAATTAGTGGTAATAGTTGTATAACTTTGTGAAAATACTAAAAACCACTGAAGTGTACTTTTGGGAAGGATGAACTTCATGAAATATGAATTATATCTCAATATGAAGAGTACATTTTGAGTTGTAGTTTCAGAACTTCCAAACCAGGAGGAATCAAGTCTATAAGTCTGTTGGGGATTTTCTAAAGAGCACCCCCTAATTAGGGTCCCTCTGACCAGCTTGAGGGACTGACCTCTGGGTGACCTCAAGCCACATTCTAGTCACTCCTTTATCCCCTCTCCCATCAAGTAACTAAAGATGGCCCCTGACCAGCAAGACCTTGTCCTAACCACCTCTACCCCTGATTGGTCACCCTAAGCCCCCTGATTGATCCCTAAAGGAATATAGATGATTGGACCCCTCCACACCTTACCCATCAGTCAAATATGTACCCTCAAATCACCCTATTTAAATAACTGTCCCACCTGGCAGGTATGATAGGTAACTGTCATACCTGTCAGGAATATGTCCTGATGGGCTGCTCCTAGTACACGCCTCCTTCCAGGAGCCTATATAAACAGGCTCCTGGACCCCATCTTCACCCTTCACTGTTCTCCACTTGCTGTCCAGACCCCATCACCTTGATCTAGCGTTCCCCAATCCTATGGCAGACTGCAATCAAACCGGTGAGTCAAGCCCAGGGGCCCCGAAGCGCCAAAGTCTTTTAGCAAGGAACAAAGCTCCCTCCAATTCCTCCCAACCCTGGGAAGGAGGAGGGCAGAGGAGGCAAGCTGTGAGAGTCAAGACCAGTGGACCTCTAGCTGCTTGCAGATCCCATCTGAGCTGTAGCCTTGCTGTAACACCAATAGGGCAGCAGCATTCTGTGCTGCTGGCCTTGAGCTGCCACTTGCAAAGGGCTGATTGCTGAATGCCCCTCCCTGAGGGAGCAGCCTAATGAAACTTCCCTTTTCTGCTTTTTCATAGACGGTCTCCTGAGGTCCTTCTTTGGCGCCTCCATCATCCTGGGCCTGAGGGTTCCTGAGACCCACCTGTTTTCAGGGCAAGTCTCTGTCCTTAGCCGGGCCTGAGCCGAACCCCTACACAAGTCTAGCATGAGAAACACACAGAAAGATTTATCCAGAGGAAGATTAGCAAAGGCTGCAAGGAAAGAAGTTGAGGTCGAAGCAGATTGGTGATTCCTCTCTTCCTTGTCCTACGGGCTTCTCCCCAAACTTCTGTGGGACAAGCTTGAACTGGACAGACTCCAGATTGATGACTTGGCTGGCCTCTCCCATGGTATCCTGTGATGTCCTCCAGTTACCCCACCTGGGAATATGCTTCCTTCTGTTCTTCCCCTCTTGTCATCCAACACCATGTCAGTCAATGGCAAGATATGTTTGGGCTTCAGGTGTTCAGCAAACTAGCTACAAATAACAATTAAATATGTTTTGATTACAGTCGGAAAAGAACACATTACATGAAAAATGGTTAATCATGTTTCCTTACTGTCTGGAAAGTGTTATTTTCATTATATTTTCTTTAGTGAACACATGCTTCAAACCCCTTATAACTTGCCTCTTAAATTGTATTTATATTGATTGGGAGACCTATTGGTCAAATATCTAAAGGTGAAATATGAAGAAATTTGGATCCTAGTACATAAAAATGAATCAGACATAGGCTATGCTCTCTATAAGATTTGAGTTAGCTGAACAGTCAACCCTCATATAATAGTTAACTACACAAGGCAGCATGTCCTATGCAGTGCTAGGAGTTGTTAGTTAATGCCACTTAGTACCTGAAGCTATGGCAGATATGGGGCAGGATCTGTTCAAGTAGACTGCAGTGACCAGGGACATTCTGTGACCTATATGAAGTGGATTTGATTTAAATAACCAAGGAAAAGAGGAAAGGGAACTCCAGGACAGGAGGATTGTCAGGCATAAAGGTGTAGAGGCCAGATTGTGCCAGCATGTCCTGGAAAGCATGATTCAAGCAGCTTACCAGAAAGATTTACTTTGGAAATTATGAGATGGAAATTTAGAAAGGGAAAGAAATGTTTAGAAAGGGAATGCTTAGTTTTGTGAGAGAGGAACAGTGAAAGGCAGGTCTTGGCAGTTCTTTTGTAGGTTGGGGCTACGTTGGGAGAGTGCTTAGAGATTCATCCCTTTATTTTGTTTTGTTCTCTTACCACATGGAGGGAAAATGAATCCAAGACTTCCAGGACCTTGGAATGAACTACATTTTGCCAGGGAGGATGTCCTTGCATCTATGGGGAAGAGGAAACCCTCGGCCACACAAATAGAGCACTGTCTAATGCTCATGATGGTGTATATGGAAAACTTTCTTTGGAAGTCTTGGACTGTGGTGCTGTTAGAGCCTTATATTTATTCTATGATGCAATAGTGCTCCCACAGGATGCTCTTGATTGCTGGCTTTATCCACAATGATGCCATGCATCCGTGTTGGCACGAATCTGTAGAATAGGGGTTCAGCACTGATGCTGTACGGTTGGCTGCTGGTCAAATTCACAGTCCAACTCATGTACAAGCAGCTTCACAAATCTCACACAGAGCAGCTTTCTACCTACTGCCTCAGCTTGAAAGAGAAACATACTCTTTATGGTCTTTCTTGGCTTAAGTTCTTGGCAGTTTAGGGCCTTTTTTTCATTGGAGACAGGTGATATGATGCTGGAGACATTAGAAGAGCTTTGCTTTTCCATCTTTATCCATGGAATATGCCAGCAATCACTGGGGAATTGACTCTGACCTCTGGAAGTGCAGAAGTATGTGAATATTGCCTTCCAGTTAGAGACTCACTGTTTATCAAAGAAGCTCTCCCAAACCCTAGCCCAGGAAAAAACTGCCCTTGGAAAAATGGTGCTTCAGGCAAAGGATGAGGAAATGAGCTGTTTTCCCCTAATGTCTGTCCTTGATTACTTCACAGTGGTGCAATGATGGGCAGAGGGCTGCCTGAGTTATATTCTCCACAAGGAAAGTTCTCTGTGAGCCGTGGAGACTCTCGGATGGGGTCTCTAGACAGAGTATCTGGATTTCCATCAAAGCAAAAGTAAGGGCTCCAGGTGGGCCTGTCTCCTCTTTCCCCTGTTACATGCCATAAATACTTCTTTCTCCACACCTACACATAATTTTCCTCTAATGAATACGCTCCTTCAGCTGGATTTCATCCTTCTGATGCTCCAGGTCCTATGCCACAGCCTTCATGAAGCAGTCACTGGTCATTTCAACCCACGTGAATGATCCTGATTTCTGCTGCCTCACCTTCCCTCCTTCCAAATGCTGTCATGCTTCTGTGCTTTTCTCCTTGACCTGAGAACAATCTACTTGGGCATAGGATCTTTGATAGATTCAATTGACAAGATCAAGAATCAAAGTGAAAATTCGTGGCTTTGTAAGAGCACACCAATAGTATTTGCACATTTGTCTTGCGTCTGGGAATAAATGTGAGCCAAGGAGACTTTGCAGAAACTATTAGCACAAGGAGAACGTCATTGAATGGCCATTGGAAGAGGGTGGTCTACAGCACACTGCATTTTGGCTTTGGAAGCAGATAATTTCCCTTCCCAAACATCTTTAGGAAAGCCAAACAGAGAGGCTGGAGACAAGGTGGGGCTGAGTTTGAGGTGCTGAGGAATTTAGAGGTGTGATGATAGACAAAGCTTTGTCCATGATGGGCCCCAGGACTGGAACAGAACCAAGGCTGGACTATAGGTTACTTTTGTGTAATTTTCTCTTTGCAGAAGTCTAGAATTCTGTGAATTTTCATAGATAGCTTTGAGAAGTCTTTTCACTTTAAAGTGGACCAACAAACATAATGTTTTCCCACCTCTCTGGGCATCTTTTCATCTAGTCAAATTGACACACAAAATGAACCATCACAACTCCTTGGCAATAAGTGACTTTTTTGTAGTTAATTAATTTTTTCTGTTTAATGTTAGTGGGAATTTTGACTTGATGTGACCATTCTATACTATCTGGAGGCAAAGTCACTTTGCTTTCCCTGCCCTGGTCCAGCACCAGTTCTACCAGTTAGTTCCCGTCTTCTTGTTTTTTTCCAGTCTCAGTGGATCAGAATGGATCAAGGCAGCCTTCCGTGTGGTAAAGTTCTCAGGGCTTAGTAATGACACATTTCTGCTCATACCTTTGCCTGTTCCCCATGGCCAGTTCAACTCATTGCCTAAAAGTTCCTAACTTTTCAATTCTATTCAAGGAGCCCTGATAATACTCTCTTTGGATGACGTAATGCAACCTTGCATAAACTGAGGGATTGCTTACTCTTTCCTCTTCAATAATAAATGGAGAGTATTACTTATCTTTTTCTAATAAATTGACCAACCTGTTCATTGGTGTGATGTAACAGAGATTGGTAACTTTACAATTTGGATGCTAGTTGAAGCAAAGCACTATAAATTAACTTTCTTATTCATTAACTATGGGTATGCCACTAAAATATGTTGAGTATGTTGGATAACTGAGTCAAAAGTTTTTTTAAAAAAATATTTTGACAAGCTCTGGTCAGAATGACATGGAATAGGGATAGGTACAGAATGCTACATTCAGGTTAAAGAGACTTGTTTGAGAACAAGATAGACGAATGTGGATTAAAAGCAGAGTTTGGTGTTTATCACAGAGATGAATTCTCTGCTTAATGGGGCTGCTAAAATAATGTCATAAAAATTTAGGCTCTTCTAGCTGGGCATGGTGAGGACTTGGGAGGTAGAGCCAGGAGGATTATGGGTTGGAGGACAGAGGTAACCTGCATAACTTAGCAAGACCCTATCTCAAGAGAAAAAATAAAAAATTGGCTGGGGGTAAAGTCCAGTGGTAAAACACTGTACAAGTCTCTGGGTTCAACCTCCAAGTACTGCCAAAAAAAAAAAAAAAAAAGTAAAAAGTAACAAATTAAACTCTTGTAATATTGGTGTGATGTATAGGTTAACTCTACTTTTCTGGGTCACACGTTATTCCAATTTTGGTCTTAAGTTTTAATAGAGATATAAACAAGGACTCAGGTATGTAAAGCAAAGAACTTAGATGAAATTTTAGATTGGAGAAAAGATTTATTCTTTAATTTCGTTGTTGTTGTTAGGTGCTGTAGAGCTGGATTTAGATATTGGAAGCATGGTCAAAGACTTACTTTGTGCATGTGTGGAAGACAAAATGACCCCAGTGTCATGGAGGTGTCATTTGGGGCCAGATAAGTGCAGATATTTTGGTGATTCGAGCTTTTAGGCTGCTTCTTGAGGTAGAGAACTACCTGCCTGTGGAGGTGTCCAAACAGAGGGAGGCCGTCTCCCTCACAGGAATAGTGTAACCAGAGGGAAGTTTATAGGAGATGACATCTGGAGTGGCTTCAACCTTAAGATGAGTAACTTTGCAGCGCTACCTCAATGCTGTGAGAGGCCCTGAAATGGGTGGGGGAGAACCACAGGCTGTCTTTAGCTTTAGGAACCCACACTCTCCTAGGGGAATGAATGGAGCATAGAGAGGACAGAAGAGCATTGGTTCTTATTTCATTTTTCATTTTTCTTTTCAAAGTAACACACAACTCCCTCTTGGCTGTAAAAAGTGAAAAGCTATATAGACTCCAGCGTAGAAAAGAAAGAACTAGTTTGAGGGGCCAGGCCTCGGGGCAGCTGCTGGCCTGGAGCCCCACCTGTTGGCCTTTGCCTAACCCTCCTGTGGTGTCTCCATGGACCACGGGCCCCCTGGAATTCAGTGTGAAAACCACTGTGGAGCAGTGGGAGGCTTGAGAGATACAACCTAGATTTGTAGGAAGGAAAAAATGGGAAAATTCTGGGAAAACATTGTTAGGTCTCTTTAGTCCCATTAAATGCACCATGCCCACAAAGTAAACCTAGGAATAATAGAAGGAAAATGTGGAGGAACCTTTTCAGCTCAGTTTCCCTTCTACCTACTCTAAAGTCCATCGTTTATTGATTCCCCTTAGTTTTGTGTTTTGGCTCATCTTAGATCCCACTCTTCACCTTGCTTCTTCAGGTTTAGCAACCTTTAGAAATTCTTCCCCCGTCTCTTTCAATATTGGAGTGTGAACCCAAGGCTTTGTGCATGCCAGGAAAGTGCTCTACTACTGAACTGCACAACAGTCCCTTTATTATTTATTATTATTATTATTATTATTATTATTTTGAGACAGAGTCTCCATAAATTGCACAGCCTGCCTCTGGCCTCGAACCTGTGATCCTCCTGCTGGAGCCTCTCGAGTTGCTGGGATTACAGGTGTGTACTCCGGCACCTGATTTAGTGATCTATTATTTTATATGCTTTAGTTCATCTGGGTTTTCATCCAGTCCCCTTGTGTCAGGGAAGAGAAATATTTGCAATCCATAGGGGTCCACATGGGCAGAAGACCTGGGTAGGGGTTTGTTAAGTAAATTGGTTGTCTAGAGCCACAGTGACACTGACTTGTGCAATCTCCAAATAGCACATGCTCAAAGAATCATGTCAGAAGCTGTGGTGAGAAATCACTGTGTCTCCTCCATGTTGTCCCGTCCTGTTACACCCTTACGCCATCTGGAAGGGGCTATGGGGGCAGAATGGCAAGGTAGCACATGCCATCTGCTACAAAGTTCAGTACACTTGATTTGGGCTATTTGAACAATTTAAAAAGGTGTAGGCACAATTAGGGAAAGCAACAAGGGGTGGAGGAAGTACCAGCCTCAGTTCTGAAAGGGCAGCAGGAAAGTCTACTTGCTGTATGGGTGAGGCTGCCCCACAGGTGCTGCGGTCTCCAACAGAGGGAGGCCGCCCGAGTGACAGCAATCATCAGGAAGGGAGCTGGAGGAGCCAGATTCCACTCTCCTGTCTTCTGACCCCTCCCTAGAGCCTTCCATTGTCTGACCTCAACAGAAGTCAGACATCAAGGGTCCCCCTTGATGGAGTCCATAATGTCAGCCTCTTGGGTTTGGAGCAGGGCAGAAAGTGGATCCAAATAGGTAAATGGGAGATATTTAGCACACAAAACCCCATAACCTGACCATATCCCAAACCGCCCCGCCTCAAAATGTCATCATGTTATAGATTAGGACTCAACATATGAATTGGGGAGAGGGGACCAGACATTGAGTCTATAGCAGATGGCCTTTGTGAATGAAAGACTTCACTTAGAGGTAAATTAAATTTCTGTGTTATAAAAAAACAAAATAAGCTACCCCAAAGGAAATTTATGAAGTCTCAATTTCTCCTTTAGCTGAACAGTTAATTAGAGGCTGTACAAGATAAGACAGAATTCTTATATAAGAAACCATCCTGAGGCTTTCACTATTTTTTTTTTTTTTGAGTGGTCCTGGGGTTGAACCCGGGGCCTCATGTACACTTTACAAGTGCTTTACCAATGCGCTGTACCCCAGCCCATTTTTTACTTTTTATTTTGAGGCAGGGTCTCACTAAATTACTCAGGCTGCCTCTGGCCTTGAACTGGTGATCCTTCAGCCTCTGCCTCCTGAGTTGCTGGGATTATAGCATGAGCCTCCACACTAAAAGAAAAATTCTCAGAGGGAAAATATATTCCAAGTATATTAATATATATGAATATGTTTGCATGTACATGTCTGCATATATTTTTGTAGTAGAAAAGAATGTAATAAGAAAATATTAATTAAAATAAAATTATTGTTGCTAGGTGCCCTCGAGTTGGTATCCGACTCATAGTGACCCTATGTACAACAGGCGAAACACTATTGTCAGTGCTTCTCTGCTATTCATAGGGTTTTCAATGGCAGGTTGATTTTTGGGAGCGGGTTGCCTGGTCCTTCTCCCAAGCCTACAGTATCTGTTGTTCCCAGGTGTTCTCCCATCCAAGTACTAACCAGGCCTGGCCCTGGTTAGTTTCTGAGATCTGACAGGATTATCACTCTTGATGCTTCCCAGCTGCTTTTAATCATCTTCAGGGTGGGTTCTGCCCACTCATCTTCAAACACATAGAATGAGGAAATGCATGCTGCTAGATTTTCCTTTAAAGCGCGCACGCACGCGCGCGCACACACACACACACACAATAGAAAAGAAAAAAAGAAAGCGAAAAAAGAAGAAAAAATTCTCAATCATTCAAGAGCTCTTAAATCATAATTAGTAGAATGGAAGTATCATTTATAGTGTTCTAATTCTTCAAAAGTTAACAATTCCTTAATATTCTAGTCATTCCCAGAATAGCCCCATTTCCTTGATAGTTAAGTTTACTGTGATATCATCTTGTGTCATGGGACTTGGTTGGGAGCAACCGTAATGATGGCACAACAGGATGATGTATTTGATGGTGGTTTGTGTGCTTTTATCTTGTTTATTGTCTTGAACTCCAAGTCAAATTAATCAGAAGGAAGATAGAAGAAAGGGCTGGGGAGGAAAATTTATATAAGAACATGTCCTCATGCTCTTGATTGGAGTTAGTTAATACAATCATTTTTACAGGACAATTTAGTGGTACTAATTAAAAATTGCCTGTAGCCGTACCACTGTGGAGTCCGATTCCATCAGATCTCAGAAGCTAAGCAGGGTTGGACCTGATTAGTACTTGTATGGGAGACTGCCTGGGAACACCAGATGCTGTAGGGAGAAGGATCTGCAGCCCACTCCTCCCCCCAAACAATCAGCCATTGAAACCCTAAGGACAACACAGAAGCACTAACAATACTGTTTCGCCTGTTGTCCGCAGGGTCGCTATGAGTTGGACACCGACTCCATGGCACCTAACAATAACAACAACAATGAAGAATTACACTATAGGGGACATTTAATCAAAGGTTTCTAGTCCTACAAACCCAGCTTTTAAAACTACTTTCTTTCATACATTCACAAAGCTATTTGTAAAAGAGGTTCATTGTAAAGATTAGTCATTGTAATATTGTAATGAACATCCTTAAACATATAACAATATGCTTGAGAACATACTATAGTAATTATTGTTGTTTTGTGCCATCTAGCCGGGTTGGATTCATAACGACCCTCACAGGGTTTTCAATGGCTGGATTGTTTTGGGAGAGAACTGTCATGTCATTCTGTTTTTGTTGTGCTAGGGATGGAACCTGGCACCTTAGAGAGCATAGAGTGGCATTCTCCCAACTGAGCTAAACTCCAGCCATCTTGTAATAGGGGAATTAAAAATAGATCAGGTAGACTCTACAAAGAGAGACAAGTTCCATTTTTTAAGATAATACTGTGAGATAAAGAAATATGTGGAACAATACGTGATATGATCCCATTTTTAAAAACGAAATCCCAAATCTATATTTAGACAAATATAAAACATACTCATGTAAATTTATGGAAAAGGTTACAACTCAAGCTATTAATATAGTGCTTACTGTTGTTGTTGTTAGGTGCTGTCGAGTCGTGTCCAACTCATAGCGACCCTCATAAGGTTTTCAATGGCAGATTGTTTCAGGATTGCCTTGGGAGTGGGTTGCCACATTCTCCCATTTTTGCGGTGCTGGGAATAGAACTCGGGACTTCAGAGATTGCAGAGTGACGCTCTACCAACTGAGCTAAATCCCAGTGCTTACTGTTGGGAAGAGGATTTCAAGTGATGAAATGATGTGCTTTTAAAAATATATACCTCTGCCAGGCACAGTGACACCACACCTGTAATCCCAGTGACTCTGGAGGTGGAGGCAGGAGGGTCACAAGTTTAAGGCCAAAGCCAGCTTATGTAACTAACTTAGTGAGGCCTTGTCTGAAAGAAAAAAAAAAAAAAAGGAAATCAGTGATAGAACACTTACAAAGTATGCGTGAAGCCCTGGGTTCAGTACTCTAGTACTACAAAATAGTATATATATATATATATATATATATATTTGTACATACATACACATACATGTATATATATATTTCTGAATTTATGATGTATCTATTCACACATTCCTATAATATTTTAAGATTACTTATATTACTAATCAAGGCATATTGTATACAAATTCTAGTGTTGTTCAGACTCATTTCCATGTTTCATAAGGAAATTGATTATAAAAGGTAATGCTTTTATTGTTTTTATAATCAGGAAAATATCTCAAGACAGAAAGTTAGGCATGCTCACTGTGGAAAATTTAAAATATAAAATAGTACACAGATTAAAAATCAATCATAATCTCATCGTGATGCATTGGTGCTTCTCTATCTTTTATGAACATGGTTAATCTGATTTCTTTGTATTTAAGGATGAATATTTATTTATGTCATTAAAATTTCTTCAAAACAAGTCATGTATATTCTCCATTATTTACTTAAGTCTTCTTCATTAGATTTGTTTAAGCACTAACCATGAAATCTATTTCAGGAGGAAGGTGCTCAGAGCATGTTTGTGAAATTAGGACACTTTGGTCTGTGGGCATCATGCACAGAGGGGAAGAAAGAAATCTAGGACCTTAAGGACACACTGGTGTGAGTTAAAGAACTTGTGGTGATTGCCATAAATTCAGCCATTTGGTCCAACAAAGAGATCCTGTCCTTAGATCAATCAAAACAGCAGAATTTCTTTTCCTTTTCTGATGGAAAAGACCTTTGTCTGAAGGGAGACTCCGATGCAAGGTTTTAATTTTGTTTTGCTTTGTTTTCATGAGAAGAAATTCGGAGAATCCTGAGGCACTAGGGAAATACCAAGGGAGAGTTCACAGGTGTGCAAAGGGAACATTTGCCAAAGGTTCATTACACGGTACTGCTTCCCTTGGAGAGGGTCTCCGCGGGCAACCTCATTTCCCTTTCTTCAGGTCAGTAAGTAGAGGAAGGAGGGGAGAGGGGAACAACTTGGTGGGGGGCACCCAGGCTGCAATGGAAGCGTGGGCTCCCCTACCCTCGGGCCCTGCCCCTCCTGCCACAGGGCCAGGCACATGAATGCCTTCCCCAGCGAGCTTCAGCTGGAAGCACAGGCACTTTCTCTTTTTGTTGGACCCAATCCCAATTGAAGCAACAAAGGCAGGGAAACATGCGATCCTTTATGAAGGGTTTGGCTGGAAACCACAAGGCCTGGCTGTCCAAAGGTTTTGGTAAAAATACTGTTTTGTTTTTTATGTCCCTATATCGATCTGGCCAATGCCTCGGGCCTCAACCAGTGAACAGCGCTGGGAAGTGGGTGTGCTCTTATGACACTGGTGGCTTGGGCTGGGGCTGTTGTGGTACAAGACTCACTCTAATTGCTGTTCTTACAGTTATTTTATGGCTCCATCACATGAGCTGGAGGCTCCCTAGATTCCTTGGCTTAGCTGATTTAATTTTGTTTTGTAAAAAGCTCATCTCTATTTCTCACTAGCACATGTTTGAGGCTTTGCTTTTCTGATCAGCTGTGTTTGCCAAGCCACACATTCTGTGGTAAACAGAGCCTACTTAAATCTCTGCTACTCGGGTTTTTTCCTGGATCACTCCTCATACATCTCTTACT
Source organism: Pedetes capensis (assembly GCA_007922755.1). Taxonomy (NCBI): domain Eukaryota; kingdom Metazoa; phylum Chordata; class Mammalia; order Rodentia; family Pedetidae; genus Pedetes; species Pedetes capensis. The sequence continues at coordinate 26,118 of VMDO01004416.1, forward strand.
AAAATAACTCTGGAGAAGGTCATTTGACTAATCGGTAACTTTTATTTTCAATTTATTTATTCAAAACATAGTTATCAAGCACCTATTTTGAGTTTTCTCTTCCTGAGCATGGGAATACAACAAAGAATAAAATCAGACATAGCAGCTGTGCACAGTGGTGCACACCTATGATCCCAGCAACTCAGGAAGAAGAGGCAGGAGGATTGTGAGTTCAAGGCCAGAGGCAGCCTGGGTAATTTAGGAAGACTCTGTCTCAAGATTGAAAAAAAAAAAAAATGGAGCTGGAGGTGCAGCCCAGTGGTAGAGCACTTGCAAAGTGTGTGCAAGGCTCTGAGTTCAACCCTCAAGTACCACAACAAACAATCCAAAAACCAGATATAGCCGTGCTCTTGTTGTTTCTGTTGTTATGTGCTGTCCAGTCAGGTCCCACTCATAGTGACCCTAAGTACACCAGAATGAAACACTCCCTTACACTGTGCCATACCTGGCACTATGTCAGTGCTTCTCTACTATTCATAGGGTTTTCAATGGTGGATATTTTTGGGAGTGGGTGGCAGTACTTCTCCCTAGCCTGCAGCACCTGGTGTTCCCAGGAGATCTCCCATGCAAAGACTAACCAGACCGACCCTGCTTAGCTTCCGAGGTCAGGGTATTATGGCTGTAGACATTCTCTTGTAGAACTATATTAAAAACTAGAATGGGTAAGGGCAAACAAACCATCACATGAGGGTTAGGGTCCTTCTAGTTCCATGGTGGATCATAGACACATTGTATCCCAGGGCTCATCTGCAGCTTGCCAGGAGTGTGAGAGGTGTGGTGGGGATTCATTTCCTGTCATCCTAACAGTGGGTGGGGATCATTTGGCCCCAGGTCATAGCCCAGTTGATCAGGGTGGACACATGCAGTACAGAGATGCTGGTGTTAGTGCCACGGCAAAGTCAAGTATCATCGCCATCATCATTGTAAATACTGTCAAAATGCTTCCCCATGTTAAGGCTATCAGAACTCAGCTTTTCTTAAGCTAGATTGCAATGTTGTTTTTATTAGGTGCTGTTGTGTTGGGTCTGATTCATCTTGACCCTCATGGGGTTTTCCATGGCTGATTGTTTCAAGATTGTTTCAAGAATATGTTGCCAGGTGCTTCTTCTGTTTTTGTAGTGTTGGGGATCAAACCCAGGGCCTCAGAAAGCACAGAGCAGTGCTCTACCAACTGAGTTAAACCCCAGCCCTAGATTGCAATAGGTATTGAAAATTCTTCCTTGGGGAAAGCACATGACAGAACCAGTGGTGGAATTCTGGCTCCTTTTATTGAAACTAAGTCTTTTTCCTTATAAGGATATCCACATGTTCATGTTAGTGAGAAGGCTGAGGTTCACAATAGCTTGGAAACCCTTAGTGAGGGAGGCACAAGATCATCTGGAGCTGACAGTAGGTTCTCTCCGTCTCCTTGGACACCCTCTCCTGTCTCCTATCCTGCCTTCACCTTAGCCTCACTCTACCCGCCCTCCTAGTAAGTTTTAAGGCCTTATGATCTTGGGCCAGGGAGACCCTGGGGCAGAGAATTGGATGGCAAACTCTAGGCAAAGCGGAAATTCAATCTTTTCCTTGCCATGTGCCTAGCATAGCACAGAATCATGCAGAGGCTAGGCACTCACAAGAGAGCTGAGAAAGTTAAGGAGGTACATGTCTAAGAGTCGTGTGTGAAGTGTTATGATCTTATTTTAGTTTGCTTATGTCAGGAAGGGCTGATAAACAGATTTTGCCCTTAGGGAAAGTTGTCTCGGGTGTTTGTTGTTGTTGTTGTTTTTAGGTGCCATTGAGTCAAGTCTGACACATAGCGACCCTATGTACAGCAGATGGAAATACTTCCTGATTCTGTGCCAGGCACATGATCTTATTTATGTTTAAGCCCATTGTTGCAGACACTGTATCAATCCATCTGGTGGAAGGTTTTTCTTTTCTTTGTTGGCCTGCCACTCTCCCAAACATGATGTCTTTCTCCAAGGACTGGTATCTACTGACTACATGTCCAAAACATGTAAGACACAGTCTAGCCATCCTTGCTTCTAATGAGCACTCTGGGTGCACTTCTAGGACAGATCTATTGGTTCTTTTGGCAGTCCGTGGTATATTCAATAATCGTCTCCAGCACCCTAATTCAAAAGCATCAATTCTTCTCCTGTCTTTCTTGTTCTGAGGGGATAGAGGAGGGATATTCAGCCTCACTTCATGCCTATATCAAGCCAGGTAGGAGCTTTTTTTAAGCATTAGACATTCGTGCTACGTCATGGTGCACAGGAGGAGGCATCGTGATGTAGGATTCAGAAGAACTGTGTTTCATGTGTGCTTTGTCACTACCAGTGAAACTCCATGTCCAGCTTTCACAACCATATAATGTGACTGACTGAAAATACCATGACATGAGTCAGGCACATCTTTGTCTTCAATGTGACATCTTTATTTTTCAATACTCTAAAGAGATCTTTTGCCACAGCTCTTCTTAGAACAATGTGTCTTTTGATTTCTTGACTGCTGCTTTCATGGGTATTGATTATAGAGCCAACCAAAGCAAAATCTTGGACAGCCTCAATCTTTCCTCCATTTATTCATCTTAGTTTCAAATGTTCCCTGGGGATTGCAGCTAGAAACCTGAAGGATCTGGCAGAGCCACAAATGCTCAGAGGGACCCAAGGCATTTTCCAGTTTGGATTGAGTTCCTTGGAAGCTTAAGGAATCAGGCAGCATATATTGGAGGTCAGTTCAATTTGTCATTTTTGTCAAAGTCAACCTATCCAACCATTGGACCATTGTCATAACTCTCCAATCCTCTCCATGCTTATTGTTTGGTTTTCCTAAAGTGCAACTCTAAACTCCATTAAGCAAGGCTATGCGCTGTCTAATTTATGCAGTACTAGTTTCACATTACTTCAGTCTAGTTCATAGTATAAGGTTCTGTGACTCCATAACACAGGAAGTGCTAAAAATGTCCTCTCAAGGACTTCTCAGGGCTGCCACCGTAGACTTCGTGGGACATGATTTTGTTGGACCCTGAGGGATGGAAGCTGCCACCTTCTGGAAGTGAACACTGGAGGTGGGAAACCTCTGTTTAACCTCCGTGGCAGGACATCCTGCCCTCTAAACACAATTCTCTTGAAAACATGGATAAAGAGAGGAAAAATGAATCAGTGGAAAATTGAGGCAAAACAGTCTGCAGGCCAGCGGGGTGTTTCTGAGGTAACTGTCTATTGCCTCACGCCCTGCATGTCCAGTGGGCTGTGGTCCGAGGCTTAGACCCCAGTGTGGTGCCCCTTGGGGATGCCGTCTCTGGATTGGAGGCATGACTAGGCACCGGCTTTTGGCTTTGTTGTTCTGATGTATCCAGGGTATAGACTTGGGGTGAGGGCAGAAGAAGGCAGATTTGCACCTGGCACTAGGGGAGCATCTCCCCAGGTTGTCAGTTCCCAGAGGCCTCTCCTCCTGTGACACAGTCTACAGCTTTGTAGTCTGAGGCCATGGATCTGATGATGACTAGCTCCCGTGGTGCATCAGTGCGTGACTTACAACCTGAGTCACATGAAACCCAAGCCAGAGACTGTTTTTGGGTGGGTCTGCTCCTTCTACCTTCATAGTCAAATGCTCCTTCCCTAGACTGGGGACTGAGAGGATAGAGGAGGGATATTCAGCCTCACTTCATGCCTGTATCAGGCCAGGAAGGATTTTTTTTTAAGCATTAGACATTTGTGCTACATCATGGTGCACAGGAGGAGGCATCGTGACGTAGGATTCAGAAGAGCTGTGTTTCATGTGCGCTTTGTCGCTACCAGTGAAACTCAAGCAGGCTGTCTCGTTGCAGGGAAGGTATCTCTGGACCCTCCTTCCCTCTCAAGTAGGCATCTAAATGGGAGGATCTACCCAATACCTGGAGCTGTTGCAAAAGATGCTGTGTCCTTGCCCACCTGCCCCCTACCCACAGAACTCAAATGTCTTGTCTTCTATGGCCTACTGGGCAAAAGAACAAACTAACCAAAAACATTAGGATGGGCTGAACCCAATGGCAAAGATGCTGCATTTTCTTGCTGGTGAATTGTAAAACATTATGCACGTTTTCTTGTTCTCTTTCTTAGGCTGAGCAACCTTCTTGGTCTGCACAGGATGACAGCGTTTCTTGGAAGCAGAACTTTTAGTGCTAAAACTAAGACAGTCCTAGGCAAACCAGGGAGGTTGGTCAACCTACAAGTCACTCAAGAGAAATCAGTTAGAGAGTGTATGTTCTTGTTTCCATGATCAAATCTCTTACTTGAGGAGCTACATTTAGGGAGCTAAAAGGAGGAATATTTGAGTGATAAATGAATATTTTGATTCTCCATTTCCCAGGCTCCAACTTGGACAGAAATTCCCTGACAAGCTCATGTTTCTAGGAAGTTAGTGGCTTTATGGAGTAATGGTTAAGGATATTTGCAAAAGATCCTCAGGGCACCTTGGGCATTTGGAGACCTTGAACAGAATGAAATGCTCTTTATTTTATTATTGCTGTAAGGATGATTTGTTCTCCCTTCCAGTGTCTTTTCCTCTCACTGTGCTGTTATCTGTACCAGCATCCAAACAGCCTGAGAGCTCAGCATATCTATCAGCCCATTCTTTGTTCTAAAACCTCTTGGCCACCAAACAAAAAGATGGAAAAGAAGGAAGGCTGTCATCAACTCTTGCTGTGAAATGGAAATTGGCAAAAGATAAAGTTTCCATAAGTTGTTGGCCAAGGACATAAATAAGTAGATACTTAAGAGGCTTAGATTGCCAGTCATGGGGATACATGCTTTTAATCCCCATACTCGGGAGGCTGAGGCAGGACGCAGGTGGCCTTATGAGTTTGAGGTCAGCCAAGGTGATTTAATGAGTTCAAGGCAAGCTTGGGTTATATAGTGAGACCTTGTCTAAAATGAATGAATGAATACATACATACACACATCTATACATACATAAATAAGCTTGTTGTTGTTGTTGTTAAGTACCATTGAGTCTGTGTCCAATCCACAGTGACCCTACGTACAACAGGTGAAACAGTATTGTCAGTGTTTCCCTGGTATTCATGGAGTTTTCAATGGCCAATTATTTTTTGGGAGTGGGTTGCCAGGTCCTTCTCCCAAGCCTACAGTACCTGGTATTCCCAGGCAGTCTCCCATCCAATTACTAATCAGGCTCGACCCTGCTTAGCTTCTGAGATCTGGTGCTACAGTGGTATGGCTGCAGTCCATAAATAGGCTTAGACTTGAAAATGGATTTCATTTGGTCCCCAGTAATTGGCATGCTTTTTGAAAAGCATTAAAATGTTCCATTGCCAAGGAGAAGCAGAAATGAAGGAATGAGTTTGGAAAAGTTTGAGTTTGCTTAGTATTCAATAATGTATTCTTTGGTCAAATGCTACTTCACTCCATTTTCCTGCATGACTCCTCTTTGGGAGACTGGGCAAGGATAGTGAACAAAATTTTATCCCTGCTGTGATAGCATTGGAATTTAGCAACTTTAAATTGATAATCTGTGTGTGTAAATTCATGAATTTAGCATTAAATAAAAGAGATTAAAGTGTGAAAGTCTAAAAGAAGCTGCCCAAATAAAGACTTGGCTAATCTTTTGGGACTGCTTTGGCTCTAATTGAAAGCTGCCACAATTATGTGTTCCAGATGTGACAGTTGATAACCCCTTCAATTCTCCCTGAAAACAGATGATTCTTTCAGAATTTGGTAACTGATACCATGTTGTTGTGGTGTTGGTTCTTTTAGAGTTGTTTTTGTGGTGGGTAGCTATCTCTTTCTTTTGTGTCTCACGACTGTGTACTCAACCCTTCTTCCTCCAGTGAAGAGAAAAATTAGCAACTGCCTCTGGCAACAAAATGAACTTCCTGAACACAGAAATATAAACCACAAAGAGGATAACTTGGAAAAGTATTTCCTGAAATGAAAGGACAAAACCACAGAGCACTTTAGCAGCCACCAAACCCCATAGACTTAACACAATCCACATATGACATGAGGAGATATGCTTGGGTATTTATAGAAACAGAAAGCATGACAGAAAACAAAGTTTGCAAGATTATTAATGGGTTTAGAAACTGTTTTGTAGGGCAGTTAGGAAGGAATGCTTGCTGTCTGAGATGTTAATAAGGGAAGAGTTCTTAATGTTAGTGCAGCGTAAAAGAACCTTGAGAATACTTACATGCCGGCGCCTCCCAGTGGTGGTAACAATCAACCAGAGTCAACTGGGGCTGGGGGAGAGGTGTGACTGATCGCACTTAGGAGAAGGGGTGACTAATTTACCTCAACCTGCAGACGTATCTCTGTGGTGTCTGATCCCATCAGATCTTGGAAGCTAAGCAGGGTCAAGCCTGGTCAGTAGTTGGATGGGAGACTACCTGGGAATGCCAGGTTCTGTCAGCTTGGGAGAAGGACCTGGCAACCCACTCCCAAAAGACAATCAGCCATTGAAACCCTATGAATAGCAGAGAAGTCCTGGCAATAGTGTTTCATGTGTTGTACATAGGGTTGCTATGAATCAGACACCTACTTGACGGCACCTAACCACAAAAACACAAATTCATGTCAATGACACCTTTAATACCTGCAAATGCATTGGTGGTTAGTGGTGAGATTGGACCTGACTGCAGCTTTTAATCAGGCCAGTGACCCATTTCCTCTGCCCTACTCCCTGCCTTGCTTGTTCACAGTGCTGGAAGAATCAATGGGAACAATTTCTGTGGAGAATTGAGGATCAGGGAGAGATGATTAACAGCTAGGATGCTATTCCATTAGAGCCCTGGGAAACTTCAGAAGGCAAGGACTGGGATATGGTTTTACAAGTAAATTGACAAATCCACAGCTTGTAACATATCTCCTCCTTGTGCTACAACCATCTTGAGCACTATAGGTGCCACAGGAATGCATCTGTGGTAGCTGTCGTTGTTGGGTGCTGTCGAGTCATGTCTGACTCATAGTGACCCCCATAGAGTTTTCAATGGCTGATTGTTTTTCAGGATTGCCTTGGGAGTGGATTGCCATGTCCTTCCCTCATTTTTGCGATGCTGGGAATCGAACCTTGGAGACTGCAGAGTGGCGCTCTACACTCTACCAACTGAGCTAAATCCTAGCCCCTCTGTGGTAGCTAGTCATCAGAAAAACTCTTTGCAGTGACCTTTACATTGCAAAGTATCTCCTCGGGTAATTAGTTCAAGGACTTAGGGGAACAACCCCTTCTCCTCTGGAAGCCAAGAGTTCTAGTTTCCATCTGACTATATCTAGCTTTCTGGATTTCTATTTTCTCCCTCTAGTATGTGGAGTTGAAAGGATTTTAGAATCTTCAAGGTCCCTTTCAGAACTAACATTCCAGACTTTGAGTATTTACAGTCCTATCTGGAACTATATAAACCTCTCTGTTGGTGTTACTAGGTGCTGTTGAGTCATGCCTACTTATAGCGACCCTCACAGGGTTTTCAATGATTGATTGTTTCGGGATTGCCTCGGGAATAGATTGCCATATCCTTCTCCCATTTTTGCAGTGCTGGGAATCAAACCTGGGACCTCAGAGACTTCAGAGTGGTGCTCTACCAACTGAGCTAAATCCCAGCCCATAAACCTCTCTGTGAGTCCCTTATCTGACAATAGCATAGCTGGGCACAGTGATGCATGCCTGTAATCCCAGTGACTTGGGAGGCAGAAGCAGGAGGAGCACAAGTTCGAGACCAGAGGCAGTCTGTGTAATTTAGTGAGACCTTGTCTCAAAAATAAGTAAAAAAAATGGGCTGAGGGTACAGCTCAGTGGTACAGCACTTGGAAAGCATGCAAGTGTGAGGCCCTGAGTTCAACCCCCAGTAATGCCAAAAAAAAAAAAAAAAAAAAAAAAAAAAAAAGACAGTAGCATAAAAACTCTAAAGTGCAAAAGGTTTGAGTTCTGGTCCATCATCTCTGAGCAGAATTGTTTTTTGGACATCCCCATGGGATGCTCCCTCGCCTTTCCCAGGATCCAAGGCGCCAGCTGGAGGCAGTTATGGGAAAGGAGAGGATGCTGATTTTAGCAATGCAGATAAAACTGTCATGTTTTGACATCCCCTGTTATAAAAGCAAAACTGAGGAGGAATGGAAGCTAAGTATTTGGGCTGTTTTGATCCTCAGGATCTGAATTGCCTCCTGCAACACAAACTGGAAGAAGTGCTAAATTTGGATTCCACAGATGAAAGAAGACATGCAGCACTGGTATTTGCCCCTCCCATTACCCCTCTCCCTCCTTGCCATTAGTTTTCTTTTAGGTGAAAATATGCAATATTTGTCTTTCTCAGTCTGGTTCATTTCACTTAACATGATAATCTTCAGTCCTATCCGTTTTCTGAAAATGACATAATTTTGTTCTTTATGGCTGAATAAAATTCTGTTTGTATATATACAATGGGCTGGGATTTAGCTCAGTTGGTAGAGTGCCACTCTGCAGTCTCTGAGGTTCTGGGTTCAATTCCCAGCACTGCAAAAATGGGAGAATGACATAACAATCCATTCCAGAGGCAATCCTGAAATAATCAGCCATTGAAAACCCTATGAGGGTTGCTAGGAGTTGGACACAACTTGAGGGCACCTAACAACAACAGCAACATATACGATATTTTCTCTTTTCTTTTCTTTTTTTTCTTTTCTTCTTTCTTTCCTTCTTTCTTTCTTTCTTTCCTTTCTTCTTTCTTTTCTTTCCTTTTCTTTCTTTTTTTTTTTTTTGAGGTACTGGGGACACTGAACCCAGGGTCTTGTGCATACTTTGTAAGCACTCTACCACTGATCTGCATCTCAGCCCCTTTTATAATTTATTTTTTCTTGACAAAGACTCTGGCTAAGTTATGCAGGCTGCCTCTGGCCTCAAACTTGCAATCCTCCTGTCTCTGCCTCCTGAGTTGCTCGGCTTACAGGTATGTGCCACTGCTCTTGGCAAATAACCATATTTTCTTCACCCACATTCATTCATCTGCTGCTGATGGAAATTTACTTTTTTTTGTGGTGCTGGGGATCAAACCTAGACCCTTGCACATGGTAGGCCAGTGCTCTTGACACTGAGCTGCATCCCTGGCCCTATTTGTCATAATTTTAATAAACCAATATTGATATGTTAGGATTTACTAAAGCCCATACCTATTCAGACAGCCTCAGCTTTTACCTAGTGTCCTTTTTATGTTTGTGGATCCCATCCAGGATACCACACTACATTTAGATGTTATGCCTCCTCATACCCTCGTGGCCATGATTGTTTCTTAGGCTTTCCTTGTGTTCAATGGCCTTGACAGTCTTGAGGAGTAGTAGTCAGGTGTATTGCAGGATGTTCTTCTGCTCATTCATCTGCTGATTTAATCATGATTAGGCTGGGATTATGATTTTTTTTCATTTGGGAAAAAGACCACAGAGGTGAAGGTCATTTTCATCATATCATATCAAAGGTACATATTATCAACATCAGTTATCTTTGTTGACATTGGTTTTGGTCATTTGGCTCAGGTAGTATTTGTGAGTTTTCTTTATTACAAAGTTGCTCTTTCTGCACTCTCTTCATACTGAACTTTCTGAAAGGAAGTCACTGAATACAGCCTACATTGAAGGTGTGGGAAGTCATGTTTTATAATCTGAGCTGTCAAAATAGCATCTGGCAAGCCTCTGGTGCAAAAGACCTCTAAATGATTTATGTTGATGCTTCTATCTGAAATCATTTAGAATTCTTTTGCATGGGAGATGTGCCTGGTGCTATTTGAACAGCTCAGATTATCTTTCCACAGGCTGGGCCTTTTTCTTCAGGTTGTATCCAGGCTTAGATTCTTTCTCAATTCCTTTCCTCATATGAAACTTAGTGTCTGGTGCCCCACTCTACTGGATCCAAAAATGCCTAGTTTACTCTGGTCAGCTCTCCCAAGCTCACATGGTACGTAGGAATTGGTGTGTTAGCCTTTCCAGAGGGACAGTTAATAGAAACTATGCAGAAAATCTTTAGGCAAAGGCATCACATCTAGAAAGAACCTACTTTATTATGGCTTCAGTCACTATTATGTCTTGTGTTTTTACTACTCTCAGGTTGTTTCTTGGGCCCCCTTCCCACCCCTCTTTCTTTATCCACAGGCTGGGGTTTAGCTCAGTTGACAGAGTGCTGCTCTGCGCTCTCTGAGGCCCTGGGTTCGGCCCCCAGCACTGCAAAAATGGGAGAAGGACCTGGCAGCCAACTCCTGAAACAATCCACCACTGAAAACCCTATGAATAGCAGAGAAACACTGACAGTACCAGACAAGGCACAGTGTTGGGAGTGTTTCTTTTTGTTGTACATAGGGTCATTATGAGTTGGACCGGACTGGAAGTCACCTAACAACAATATTCTTCATTTATTCCTTACATGGCAGAGTTTCTCAGGGCCTAGGCCCTGACCTTCATGGGCCATAACTACTCTGAGTACCACATACCACAACATCGGTAAACTCCACTGCATCCAGAATCTATATTTCCAGCCTAGCTTTCTCCTTTTGCTTATGTGACCCATATAGTAAACCATTTACTAGACAGTTTCATGTGAGCCTTACAAAGACACTCCACACTCATCATATACAGAAATAAGATACTGACATTCTTATTCTCTGTCTTGCTTTTCCTTGTACATTTCCAGCTCTTGTTGATGACCCCATTAGCTATGGATTTTTCCAGGGCAGGAATCTGTTATAATATATGAGCCCTTCTCCCTCATCATCTCGTACACCCAAACTTTATCAGCATGTGACAATTATAGATCTTTCAAGTTCCCTTACTTCAAGTCCTTGTCATAGTTCATAAAGATCATTTCTTACTAATCCCTCATTTGCCTACAGCTGTATTATTGTGGCATCCTATCCCGTCAGATCTCAGAAGTTAAGCAGGGTCTGGCCTGGTTAGTACTTGGATGGGAGACCGCCTGGGAACACCAGGTGCTATAGGCTTGGGAGAAGGACCCAGCAACCCATTCCCAAAAAGCAATCAGCCATTGAAAACCCTATAAATAGCAGAGAAGCACCGACAATAGTGTTTCACCTGTTGTACGTAGGGTTGCTATGAGTCAGACACTGACTCAATAGCATCTAACAACAACAACCTTTCATTAATCCAAATATTCTTTCCTTAAATCTTTCCTCCCCAGTGTGGAAATTTTTTCTAAAGTGCCAAATGTGTTCTCTACACTATCAAGAAGGTTGTTATAAGAATAATACCTGCTATGCTGGCCACTGTTCCAAGCCACTTGGACAGGAATGGGCCTGTTCCATGGGCAGTGGTCAGCATCATGCTGTGACACCTGGGGAGAAATTAACTCTGGCCACAGAGGAACAGAGTAGGGAGCCCTTGAATTGGGTCTGCCTGCTTGAGAGAAGAGTTGAACAACCATGGAATTGAAGGCTGTAAACAAATGTCTCAAAAACTGAGTATTCCACGCTACTATAAGAATACTGTGAAAGTGAAGAACAAGCTGCCAATTTAACCAAATAATTCATTTTGTTCTTGCACTATCAATTTTTTTCTAGAATTACTGAATTAATTGTGAGAATTACACAGCTTTAATTCACATTGTTCTTCTTGAAAGCTATTTTCTCACTCTTTTCCTAACAGACTATATATATATGTTATTTTGGGCCATGTGTTCCAATTGAGTGGCACAACTTGCTTGGTATAAAGCCCATTATTCTACCATGAATATATGTGTATCCTCTAAATACAATTGCTGTTGTTGTTAGGTGCCGTTGAGTCAGTGTCCAACTCATGGCAACCCTATATACAACAGAGGGAACAGTATTATTAGTGCTTCTCTGCTATTTATAGGATTTTCAATGGCTAATTGTTTATTGGGAGTGGGTTGTGGGTCCTTCTCCCAAGCCTACAGCACCTGGTGTTCCCAAGTGGTCTCCCATCCAAGTACTAACCAGGTTCAACCCTGCTTAGTTTCTGAGATCTAAAGGGATCAGATGCCATAATGGTATGGCTGCAGGCTACTAAATAGAGTTGTTGTTGTTGTTGTTAGGTGCCATTGAGTCATGTCTGACTATAGTGACCCTTATAGGACTTTCAATGGCTGATTATTTCAGGATTGCCTCGGAAGAGGAATGCCATGTCCTTCTCCCATTTTTGTGGTACTGGGAATTGATCTTGTGACCTTGGAGACTGCAGAGTGGCACTCTACCAAGTGAGCTAAATCCCAGCCCACTAAATAGAGTAGCTGCTCAAAAAACGTTGGTTGAGAAATTATCCACTTGGATAGAATGACTTTGTATTTTCTATATAAAGTCCTACAAAGGGCCAAGTGGAGGTAATTTTTATGCTTTAAATTGTCTCTGGACTTATGAGGCTGGCGAACTAAGGTGAATAATAATAACGATGCCCAAACCAATAACATTGTTTATGTCCTTCTATTGTGCTGAGCAATATACAAAGCCCTTTCAATGTATTGACCCATTTAATTCTCACAACATTCATACCAGGTTTATCCCCCTTGTTACTACCTTTTGGTAGCTGAAGAAACTGAAGCTTAGAGACTTTAAGCAACTTACTTAAGGTTGTATAGTAAGTGGCCAAGCAAAAAGATGAACTCAGGCAGGTTGATCACAGAGGCCATTCTTTTAGCTCCTATGTTTGGTAATAAGAATAATGACATAAAAATCCCCCAGTTTTATAGTTTTTATAGAACACTGTCATATAGATCACAGTCGTATCCTTGGACTGATGATAGGGTGGATGAAGACAGGTACTGTTGTTCCTGCATACTCAGCACTATGGTATGCACCTCTACTGCCTGATGATAGGCCAAGGTTGCAATTACTTATGTGTGTCCCAGCTTTACCTGAGGGCCTTTCATACTCTGGTTGTTGTTGTTAGGTGCTGTCGAGTCGGTATCCGACTCATAGTGACCCTCATAGGGTTTTCAATGGCTGACTGTTTCGGGATTGCCTTGGGAGTGGATTGCCAGGCCCTTCTCCCATTTTTTGTGGTGCTGGGAATTGAACTCAGGGCCTCAGAGACTGCAGCGCAGTGCTCTACCCGCTGAGCTAAATCCCAGCCCTCATACTGTGGAGGATATTATTTATTGTGTGAAAAATAATACCGTGTTTATGCTGTATCTATTTAGTATCATGTCTTTTGCATGGCAATATCTTAATGAATCTTACTGAATTGGATTCCTCTTTTATGCGTGAATAAACTGAATACCAGAGAGTTAATGGGGCTGGGATTTAGCTCAGTTGGTAGAGCGCTGTGCTGCAGTCTCTGAGGACTCGAGTTCAATTCCCAGCACTGCAAAAATGGGAGAAGGGACTGGCAATCCACTCCCTAAGGCAATCCTGAAACTGTCAGCCATTGAAAACCCTATGAGGGTCGCTATGAGTCAGATACCGACTCGACAGCACCTAACAACAACAACAACAACAACAAGAGAGTTAATGAGAGTCAACAAAATTCATTTTCCATGCAAATTAAAAGTTGAAAAAATTTAAAAACCTGTTCTTTTACAGACATTTATTATGTTAGAAAGAGTGACGGGTCAATGAAAGAAAGACCCTCAACTAGATGGATTGACATAGTTGCTGCAACAATTTAATTAAATATTAAAAAGATTGTATGCCTGTCACAGAGTCAAACAGTGTTTTGTTCTGTTGTACATAGGGTTGCTATGAGTCAGACCCGACTGGACGGCACCTAACAACAACAACCTTAGTGACTGTGTACATCCTTATCCAACGCCTCTCAATTGCCTGAGCTGCTGAGGGAAGCAAGAACAGGAATTAATAATGTTCAGTTAACTTTACAACTGAATGTTTTTGATAGATACCGATTTTTCTCTGGTGGTAGTGGTAATATTCTCATTCCCTACTAGCCAAGTCTTAAGACACAATTCAGAAGTACATCATTTCAATTTTTCTTTTTGGTTTTCATTTGTATGTCACTAAAAGAAATGCTTATATAAGTAAGGAAATTGGTTAGAAATGAAGACAAGGAATAAGAGACAGAACAAGTCAGCTGATGGAGAAGTGACAATGTTAGTTACCGCACTTCCTTCATTGATAGAGAGGCATCTCTGGGACTCTGGAAGACAGTACCCAGAGCCACTGGACATTTGAGACACTGGCCATCTTCCTACAAAGCAGGCTGAGTGAATTCTCATGATGTCAGGAACGACAGCCATTGTGATCTCTCCCATGGGCTACAGCAATAAGAAGCCCACTGGGCAGAGCACAGGCTTTGTTCTTGGTAGGAAAATATTGTACCTGCATTTCCCCTATTGGCAGTGCTATTTTTGTAGGAGCTTGGGCAAGTTATGCTACCTCCCAAACCTCAATTTCTTCATCTTTAAAATAGGCTTAAAAATAAATGTGATCCAGAGCTGTCATGAGGAAAGGAAATAACACACAGGAGGTCCAATGGACGGCAAATGGCTTACATTCAGGCTATGCAACTGTTATTCAGCTGTATGTTTTCCAGCTTGGGAACTAATGTCAATGCCTTGGTCAGACTCTAGCCACTGACTTTACCCTCATCTTTCATTGTTTCATATTCTTTTAATGAAAGTCAAGGTCATTAGGAAAAATAGTCCTCTGAGACTCAAGGCAGCCAATTTCTGGATTTAGTCCAATCCTGAGGGCACCCTTGTCTTAAGCCCTGGGTGGTGACTCCTCCTGAGCATCCCTGAGGCCAGGGCACATCAGAGCAAGTTCAGGAGCATGGAATCTGCTAACTTCCTGTGTCCCTTCATCCCAGGCTCTGATTCCTACCCCACCCTACCCTCTGGGCTAGTTTGACCTCTGTTTTCAACTCCACATTATATTTGGCATTTTTATCACCCAGGGCTTGGGCAACTGGGCAAAACCTTTTGGCCAGAACTGGGCATTATTTCCGAGGAGTTTCCCTCAGTGACTGCTTGATGATCAGCAGTATATGAGTGTGTGGTTTTGACAGCTGCAAGGAGAGGTGCTGTGTTCTGGGGGGGGATGACCATAAATCCCCAGTCTGCCAAGAGCATAAATCTGAATGCTGCACAAGTTCCATGAAGCAAGGAAATTGGAAATAGGTGCCCAGTAAACAAACCTGAGTCAACAGTTACAGAGACACATCTCTTATGATCCTGCCTTCCACACCTCATGCTGGGTTTTCAGAGCTGGGTGGCTGCTTCTTAGGAGTCATCTCTGGTTTTTATGGTTTCGTGAAATTTGGGAAAGAAAATAAACGCAGGGCAAGGGTGGGACTCAGCGCAGCGGCTGAGCAAATGTTCATAGCACTGTAGCACCCAAGCGTTTCCAGATAGCTCAATGCTGGTAGCTCTTTCTCCCTACAGAGAAATGGGGAAAGGGCCACTGGGCTGCCCCATGGGTCACTAACAAGCAGGTGCCTGGATGAAAACAGGCTGCAAGTCAGAACACCCTGCCTGCTCACTAATCACCCATGTGATTCTAGGGCTCTGACTTCTCTAAATTTCAGTTCCCTCATTTGCAAATATGGACCTATATCCTATCTACCTCAGAGGCTCAAATGAGATTATAGTTGTTGCGTAATTTTGGAAATCCTTTACCTTGTGAAACTGTCAGACTTTGTGTGAACATTTATTAATAAGTTTTTAAAAATCATCTATTACTAAGCACTTTTCAGATACAAGGCTAGGCAATTTACAAGATTGGCTATGCAATTTGAAGGACTCAGTGCAAAATAAAAACATAAAGTCCTTTGTATAAAAAGAAGGAAAATGGCAGCTAAAGGTACTAAAATAGAAAGCTGGTTCCTTCCCTTTCCTCCTTCATCTCTCCCTGTCAATGTGGTTTTATTTACTATTTAATGTCGCACTCCTTCAGGCATGGAGATGCTTGTAGAGCACAGACTCTCTTGGCCCTGGGGCTCTGCTCCACAGTGGTGTGTGTGTGTGTGTGTGTGTGTGTGTGTGTGTGTGTGTGTGTCTTCCTGCATGCATGCACCCACATGTGTGTGGTCCACTAGCTATTGGACTGATGTGCCACATCCTGGCTAGGGGCATCAGTTGAACCAGCATCTTCCCTTCCCATGGAGGGTAGGTGACTCCTGTGCTGGCACCCATTGTGACCTGGAAGTGGTGGGTGAGAGAGGCTCACCTCTGCTGAGTTGCCCAATAAATACACTCTGGTTCTGCTAGCCCTGGGCCAGGACAGTGTCAGCCTACCTCATTCGGGCACACATATGCCTGACCTTGATTCTTCTTGTGCCTCATGTAGGACCCCATCTGTTCTGTAAGCAACCAAGGTACCAAAGAGTGGGGAAGTGGGTTGCTAAGAACCTGTCTCTGAATGAATTGAATAGATAGTTTTTGAAAGAAATATAAGAGGCCAATAAATGCATGAAAAAAAGTTCAGCATACTTAGCCATCAGGGAGATGCAAGTCAAAATTACACTGAGATTCCATCTCAACCCAGTCAGATAGGCTTGTTGTTGTTGTCGTTAGGCACCATCAAGTTGAGTCTGACTCATAGCAACCCTATGTACAGCAGATTGAAACACTTCTCAATTCTGTGCCGGGCACACAATCTTATTGATATATATTTAAGCCCATTGTTGCAGGCACTGTGTCAATCCATCTAGTAGAGGTTTTTCCTTTTTTTGTTGTTGTTGACCAGCCACTCTCCCAAACATGGTGTCTTTCTCCAGGCATTGATCTCTCCTGACTACATGTCCAAAATATGTAAGATGCAGTCTGGCCATTCTTGCTTCCAAGGAGCACTCTGGTTGCACTTCTCCTAGGACAGATCTGTTGGTTCTTTTGGAAGTCCATGGTATATTCAATAATTGTCTCCAGCACCATAATTCAAAAGCACCAATTCTTCTTCTGTCTCTCTTGTTCAATGTCCTGCTTTCACAACCATATGATACGACTGAAAATACCATGGCATGAGTCAGGCGCACCTTCGTCTTCAATGTGACATCTTTGTTTTCAGTACTCTAAAGAGACCTTTTGCCACAGCTTTTCCTGGAGCAATGTGTCTTTTGATTTCTTGACTGCTACTTCCACAGGTGTTGATTATAGAGCCAAGCAAAGCAAAATCTTGGACAATTCCAATATTTTCTCCATTTATTGTGAAATTGCGTACTGACCCAGACAAAAGGATTTTTGTTTTGTTGATGTTGAGTCACAACCCATATTGAATGCTATGATCTTTGATCTTCATCAGTAAATGTTTTAAGTCCTCTTCACTTTCAGCAAGCAGAGTTGTGTCATCTGCATAATTCAGGTGATTAATGAGTCTTCCTCTAATCCTGATGCCACCTTCTTCCTCATAAAGTCCAGCTTCTCAGATTATTTTCTCAGCATATAAATTGAAGAGATATGGTGAAAGTATACAACCCTAATGCACACCTTTTTCAACTTTAAACCAGGCTGTGTTTCCTCGTCCTATTCAAACAACTGCCTCCTGGTTCACGTACAGATTCTTCATGAGTATAATTAGGTGCTCTGGTATTCCCATTTTCCTAAGTGTTATCCATAATTTATGATCCACACAGTCAAATGCCTTTTCATAGTCAATAAAACATAGGCTAGCATTAAGAAAACAAACAAGAAATATTGGAGAGGATGTAGGAGAAAGGAACCCTAATTTACTCTAAGTGGGAATGTAAGGTAGTCCAGTCACTATGGAAATCACTATGAAGGTTCCCTTACAAACTAAAAATAGAACGACCTTATGATCCAGCTGTATGGATTCTGATATATACCTGAAGGAATTTAAGTCATCATGCCACAGAGATACCTGAACACCCATGCTTACTGTGCCATTATTTACAATAGTGAAGATATGGAATCAGCCTAGATGTCCGTCAATAGCTGAATGAATAAAGAAAATGTGATTTTATATATATATATATATATATATATATATATATATATATATATATATGCGCAATGGAGTTTTATTTAGCCATGAAGAACAAAATTACGTCATTTTCAAGAAAATGGATGGAACTGGATATCATCATGTTAAGTGAAATAAGCCAGACTCTTAAAGACAAATATCACATGTTGTCTCTCATAGGCAGAATCTAGATTTAAAAATAAAAGACATGAAAGTGGAAGGGGGACTATTTGGGAGGAAGAAGTAGACCAGAAGAAGCGGGGAGGGGTGACAAGAAAGGGAAATGGGGAGAGAATATGAGTGAGGTACATGATAGACATGAATAAAAAGGTCATAAGGAAATTGATTATTTTGTATGCTAATTTAAAAACCCTCATAATTAAGAAGGAAAAGAAAAGAAAAGAAAAGAAAAGAGAAAAGAAAAGAAATACCTTCTGTGAGGCAAGACCATGGTTGAACCACAGCTCCAAGCCTCCTGATGCATGCTCCATTGTCCATTCCATAGGACCTCATTTGTAAAACACAAGTTCAGAGACCTGATTACTAAGAATTTCTGTGACTGAAGGGCTTTCAGCCTCTCTTCTGGCTGGGTCCTCCTGTGACCTCCAGTCCTGTGAGACTGCAAAGACCCAGTGTCCTGGAGCTTGCCCAGGGGATTATCTCCCCAGGCCAATGACAATGCTTTGCTTGCACTAGTCTTAGATCCCATTAAACAGAAGAGGAAACAGACTTTAAGTAGCTCACACCCAGCTCTGTGAAAGCAAAGGTAACATTACACTTGGATACAATTTAAATAAATCCTGTAGGATCTCTCTGATATCAGTAAGTGTGTAAGTTGTTCAGTTGAACTATGCTGGCCTGGATTAGTCAACAAATACTCATGTCATACTAAATCCCTCAGAGAGAAAAGGCATAGTGTGTCTCCTTTCCAAAGGACCCTGTGAAGAATCTGCACTGGCTGATGAAGAATCTAACAGCCAGGGTAGATATGGACACTTCTCACATACTTATACTCATGCACTTAGCGTTCAGAAAACAATTACTGGGTACTTGGTCATAGTCAAGAATTTTCCTCGGAAGTGTTTGGGAATATACATGGGATTAAAATCTGACCCCTCTCTCTAGGGAATTTAGTTCTGTCAGGAAACTTGCCAACACTGTCCTGAAAGCAAAGTCAAAAATGAGGAAAGTCCTAAGCGAGGCCCAAACTACTGTGGTGTGGTGGGGGATTCAGAGAACAGGGGCCTCTTGGTAGTAATGGAAGGTAGCTTCCTGGCTAGGTGCTATTTATGATGGCCTGACATGGATGGGCACAGTGGCTGGTGCCTGTAATCCCAGCAACTCAGGAGGCAGAGGAAGGAGGATTGCTAGTTCAAAGCCAGAGGCAGTGCATGTACCTTGTCGAGAACGTGACTCAAAATAAAAGAGTAAAACAATGGGGTGGGGTGCAGCTCAGTAGTAGAGTGCTTGCAAAGCATGTATAAGGTCAGGTTCAACACCTAGTACTGGAAAAAAAAAAAAAGATGGTCTAATGTGAATGTTATGAGGAGAGATCATGAGGGAGGTTACCCAGGAAGGGGACAGTAAGGGTGCATCTATGGTGGTTGGAAGAGCTTGCATCCTGTTCTGGAACTCTCCTCCATCCCAGGCCTGTGTTTGCATATCCTTACCTGACCCTACTCCTTGGCCACGTTTGACTGATCTAGAGGTATGCTTCTCTGGGATTGTTCTTTTCTTCTGTTCTTTTTCCAAACAGATTCTGAGAATGAAAGTGTCTCTTTCAGTTGCAAACAGTGCAGGCTGCCATTTCTGGAGCTTAGATGGGGGTGTTTCCTGACATGGGGGATACCCAGAGAACAAAGGTGACACAGAAAGAAGCAGAGGCGAGAGGTAGGAATGCAGGGCAGTGGGCATTCACTTTCTTATTCCGGTTCTTTCTGAGTCCCACTCCTTGGGGAAGCTCTGGGACTCTCTCTTCCCATGTCCATCCAGTCAAGCTCTCTTTTACCTACACTACTTTGAGGTGAGTTTGTGTCCCTTGAAATCCAGAGATTTCTTTCCAATTCACAGGCTACTTGTGGTTGTTTTGGAGAGGGCTGCTGTTCAGGGATCTAGTGCTGTAGGCAAGGGGGAGAAGGTGGAGAGGAGGGGCTGGATGGAGGCACTTTATGGAGATGCACATGACGGGACTGAGCTATTAGGATATGGCGGTGTGGATGCAGAGAGGCAGAGGCAGGAGCTACACCAGATTTTGAGGCATCACCAGCACAGGAAGGATATCACTAAACAAATCACTGGAATCAGGAGCTTTCGGGAACAGGATTAGGTTAGTTTGATGCTGTAGGATTAAGAGCTGTCCAGGTATCTGCAATCACATCTTGAATGCACTCAGAAATGTTAACTTTGTGCCACAGGTGAGGGCACTTGTGAAGGGCTTCCGTTCAGGCCCTGGAGTCAGGCTACCTGGATATGGCTCCTGCTCAGCTGTCCACTAGCTGTGTGACCCTGGTTAACAAGTTCCTCCCTTTTCCTGAGCCCCATTTTATTCCCTATAGGATGGGACAAGATCTAACTCAGGATTGTTATTTGAATTAAATGAGAAAAACCACTAGTGTTCAGAATTTAGTAAATTCTGTCAATCTTAGCAAAAACAATACTTGCATATTACTGGGCTAAGAATTTCTGTTCTGAAAAAACTACTTTTTATATTCTATTAATATAAAGAATTCGAGGAAAGCAAACCTAATATATACCTGGATTTTTAAAACAATTGTTTGAGGATCAATACACAAAGATATTATGAACCATTTGTATATAGGGTATGTTCCACTAATTCATAATTAACACATCCTGTATACTACTTGCACAAAATTTTTGCTTTTTGCAGGACATTAACAAGGTTATTAGGACCAGAGATGTCACAGAGAGCATGACAGAGACAAAATCAGGGAGCAGTTTTCTTTAGGAAGCAACTCTACTCAAAACCAGATGAGAGTAGTTGTTGTTAGGTGCCCTGGAGTTGGTTCCAACTCATAGAGATCCTCAAAGGGTTTTCACTGGCTGATTGTGTTGGGATTGCTTCAGAAGTGGATTGCCATGTCCTGCTCCTGTTTTTGTGGTGCTGGGGACTGAACCTGAGTCCTCAGAGAGTGTAGAGCAGCACTACCAAATGAGCTAAACCCTGGCCCAATGAGAGTAGAAGTGATGTAAAATGCTTATGGCCTTAAATACATGATTGTGACCTGAAGTTGTCATTTGGATAGTTTGTATTATGGGTTATAAAAACTGCCCCCTCCCTAACTTATGTATGCTAAATTGATACTTTCAGTAGTTGAAGATCCTATAATTCAGTAACCCACTATTTTCTGATTATACAAAAAGATAAATAACCCAAACAGGATTTCACACCATTAAGAAATCATTTTTACTTATCTAAACATGTTTTTAAAAATGACTCAAGGTGAGATTCTCGCCTTCTGGACAATGTGTGTCTAGAGCTACTATAGTACTTGCATTTACAAAGCGTTGATAATAATCGTCCTCTGCATTTGTGCAAGCAGATAAGCAGGGGCCACTAGGTCATGCTACTTGACATTACTCAGACATGGGTTATCTCCTTCATCAGAGACTGAATTCTCTTCATTTTTAGTTTCTTGATTTTCTGCAGGTAAATCTTGTTTAGTTTCTTGATTAGTCACTTGAGCCTGTTTTGACTTTTTTCCCATTTTGAGTGCATTTTCTTTTGGAGGCTTCTCTTGCCTGCTGTCCTTTTGTGGCTTAGTTTCAGCTGATGTAAGAGCGGACCTGGCTGAGCATCTGGCTGCTCTCCTTGGACTCTTCTTTTCCCACCCCTTCAGTGGAATTCATCTTCTGTCAGATTACCCTGCCAGATCGAATTTCAAGAAGATGATGCAATAGAAATTCACATTTATGGAAGCATAGGAAAAACAGAGAGGGAAAATAATGGCTTGAAAGTATTTTTATAATCCTGTACATTTGTTTGTGTAGGTGATTATGGATTTCCAAGAATGTGGAACAGGCAGAAAAGGAGGCAAGACTTAATGGACCAATTGTAGGAAATAGACTTGCAAAATGAAGAAATACTATGGAGAGGCTTTAACCAAACACACGGGCTGCTGCTATAAATAGCTGTGGCTGCATCTGGAGTCCATTAAGTGAGGGGAGCACTGGGCACCTTAGAAGGGTAGCTCCGAGAGCAGGCATGCTCCAAGCCCCACCCTTCCACGCAAAGGCTCACACATGTCCAGAGTTTCCACAGGCTTGGTCTCTCTGGGTCTGCCTCCGAGACAACAATGACCACACCTTGCCCTTTGTGAGGCCTGGCTCAGAGGGGCCAGAACTTGGAGACCAAATGACTGGTGTGTTAATAGGTCTAGCAGAGGGAATTGGACTTGGGATTCATGAGTTCATTGTCCTAATTTTTGTTCTTGGAGCTTTCTCAGAGCTGTTTAATGTCATACTGAAGTTTATAGCTATATATCACAGGCCAATTAAATATAATGAATATAATGTCTGATGTTGGGTGCCAAAAAGCAATAGTTCTGGCATTAGCCCAGCCCTAGAGGGAACAACATAAAAGTTTTTCATTCTTGAGACAGGGTCTCACTATGTACCCCACTCTGGCCTCTAACTGACAACTTTCCTGCTTTAGCTTCCTGAGTGCTGGGATTACAGGTGTGCACCACTGCATTTGGCCCAAAGTTCTTCTTACTTAACTAAATCCCTTCTTTGGTATCCTGTCAACCTGTTACCTCTTCATTTTTGGAGTCTTTACATTTCTTTCTTTTCCTTTTTTTCCCTAGGGCTTTGCACATCCTAGGTAAACATTCCACCACTGATCAGCACTTGCAGCCCCTTAATTAATTAATTAATTAATTAATTTTGAGATGGGGTCTCACTGAGTTATACAGGCTACCTCTGGCCTGGAACTTGCAATCTTCCTATCTCCTCAGCCTTCTGTGTGCCACTGCGTCTGGCTTCTTTGAATTTCTTATGCTACTTCATCATTCTTTCCTTTGAATTCCTTTGCTGTCTGTCTCTTGTGAAAGGAACTCTTTTGGTCTCTGTCTCTGGTATTGTAGAAAGGAATGGGGTTTCACAGACCAGAGTCCATTTCTTAACTATGATTCATGTTACTTTGGGTAAGTCCTGGCTACCATAATTATTCAGACAGGGATTAGTAAATGATTGAAGATTGCAAAATTTCATTTATATTTTTACTTAATTCTCACCACCATTGTACATGAGCTCTTTTTATCTTTACATTTTATGGATGGGGAAAAAGAAGCTCAGGGAAAGAACTTGCCCAAGATCACGAATCTTGTGGGTGGAAATGCTGTGAGAATCATAGATTTCCAGCCCATTGTGTTGTGACCCATGACTCTGGTGTAACTTTTCTAAGCCACAGTCTCTTCATTTTGAAATGGAGATAGTGGTGTATTTGCATTGAAAAAAAGAGCTTGAAGTGTTCAGCTCTAAAGAGTATGTATCACTCCTTCTTCCCCCTCCTCCTTTAATTGTTGTTGTTGTTAGGTGCCCTCAAGTCGGTGCCCAACTCCTAGAGACTCTACATACAACAGGTGAAACACTGTTGTTAGTGCTTCTCTGCTATTCATAGGGTTTTCAATGGCTGATTGCTTTTTGAGAGTGGGTTTCTGGGTCCTTCTCACAAGCCTACAGCACCTGGTGTTCCCACGTGGTCTCCCATCCAAGTACTAACCAGGCCTGACCCTGCTTAGCTTCTGAGATCTGACAGGATCAAACGCCACAGTGGTATGGCTACAGGCCATTCCATCCATGAGGATTTATTATGTGCCATCATAGATACTCTCATATTTATAAACTGAATTTCCACTTAGACGCTAAATATTTGGTGTGTGGTGGCTCTATCTCATATAACCCCAAAGAGCTCATGGTGTGGCACAGTGGCTGTGACATGGCACATGGTGGGGACAACTTGATTTTGCTAATAATGATGTCTCCTTCTCTCCTTCTGGCTATCCCTAGTAGCCTGGCATCATGTTCATCCTGTAAGGTAAAGGTAATGTGGCTTTCTTTATTACATCCCTCCCCAAATAGAAGTTGCTAAGCATGCTATTGCCCACTCTAGCTAATTAAATGCTGGGAACAATCCAACAAGTTTTTAAACTACTTGAGTTTTTTCTTCAAAGATTCTCAGGCATCTCATCTTGTTATCTCTCCCAAAGTATAAAAATAAGAATGAGAGCACATGCAGGGGAAGGTAAGCATGTATTTTTTTGCTTCTCTGATCTACCATCTGTAAGAATTGTTATGTTTATTTTTAATGCTGGGGGGTTGAACCCAGGGCATGCTGGTTAAGTGCTCTAACCACTGAGACTCCCCAGGCCCATTTTTATTTATTTTTTATTTTGAGCTAGAGTCTTGTTAAGTTGCATAGATTGTCTCTGGCCCCAAAATCATGATCCTCCTGCCTCAGACTCTCAAATGGCTGGGATTATAGGTGTGTGCCATGGTGCTCTGCTTTTACTCTCTCTAATTCCCAGATAACTCTACCTTGATTTTGAGACTGTGATTCAGTATTTCCCTGTGCTACATTCACTGCCATTTTTCTCTAGTTGTTTAGCAACAATGTTGGCCTTCCAGAACCCTGAAGCTATGATTCTCTTTCCTTTAGTTTAACGTTTTTCCATCCAACTACATTTCCTTACATGCATGACCTTGTAGAACAAAGACACTGAGAGATGCCCTAATTTTCAGTTTGTGAGCTGCTTTGTATTATTAGCAATGTCTCCACTGCCAAGATCTTTATTCTATAATCCTTCTTTCTGAGAAAAGCTACCTTCTATTCTTGTATTTTTTCCATCCCTCATAATCTACTAGAACTGTTTAGACACAAATTTCCCAGATGTGGAAGACAGTCCTTGAAATGGATGTATTAGAAAATTATCAAGGTACATATTAAGCCAGAGTAATCAAGCTGGTTCCAAAGCCAAGTTATTTTAGTTTATTTTGAGAACCTAAAATAAGAATTGTTATTATGGATGCCAATTGTTATTGTGAACACCATATTTATACATTAAGGGATTGAACTATGGATTCTATTAGATAGGTTCACACTGTACTATAGCAGCAAACCCTTTCACTGGCTTCTGCCTGTAATTTTGCTATTGATTATGACTCATCACCGTGTTCAACATCATCCCATCTCTGAGTTTGACTTAAACCAAATAAAGTTAATTTTCACATGTTGGGGTTGAACTGAATTGCATTTTGGAAAGATAGAGCAGATAAAAATTAGTATAATAACGGAATAATGATTTCTTAGTTATTTACATTTTGAGTACCTACTATGTGTCAAGAAGCATGCTAGGCTGGCTCTGGGTGTGAAAGCTAAGGATGATGAAGAGCTGGCATCTAGTGAGCAAGCCAGGAAGGCAGACACAAATGTTTCTGGCAGTTTCCTGGATCATATTTTTACAGAGATATTCATTGTGTATGGTTACAGTGAGTGGGGTTGTGATAGGCACAAGAGATGCCAATTTAGAATGTTCCCTGCCACCTTTTATATGTGGAGAACAAAAATGTCTGGAGACATCTTAATGAGTTTTCAATTTGTGAGCTGCTTGGCATGGAGCTAGAGTAGGTGGCAGATGGGGTTTAATGCCAGGTCAATAACTTGGATTTATATGCCCATATACTTGGTATTTCCTTAAGGGTCATTCCTGGAAAGGAGGTCCATCCCTGGAGAATTATAGTGCAAGTGGGCTTAAGTCATCTGATGTCCCATTGTTGCCATGGTTTAGAATAGCCATTTTTGGTACTCCAAAGGAAAGGAATGTGGATGCATGAAATGCTAGCATCTGACTCTTCAATAATAGAAAAGATATGGGGAAGAAGGAGGCAGTCTTAAGCCTCTAAAAGTGGTAAGGACAGTATACAAACCTGTTTAATCTCTCCAACTCTTGGGATTCCTCCAAGGGAAACTTTTCCAAGGGTCTTTGGACACAATTCATTGTATCCCAGGTAATTTCTAAGTCAAAGGTCATAAAAGAATCTTCTTTCCCTTTACTTCTTTGGTATTCACCAAATTCTTAGTGAGAAGCAAGAATCTACTTTCCTGGATGCTCTTTGCTGTAGGCAGAGGAGTTACCATACATCATATCTAAAGGAAAACCTTCTGCTGAGGCCAGGTCACGGGTCTCTCCCCAGAACTCCTTGTTGATGAGCTACACAGAAGATCCCCGGCCTCTTTAAGTGCTGACCAGATGTGCCTTGGTGAATGTCACTGGCACACAATAGGGAAATACCCGAAGTCAGCTGATCAATAATTTTTTATGAATAGCATTTGCTGCTCAACCCTTGTCTATGACTGTGTCCCACTGACCTCACAGTCATCTCTAACAGTCTCAGTCCAAAGGAATGTTCTAGTTTCAACAGTTCTCCTAGCTCCTCTGACATTTTCGTGACTTTTTATTTAGGATTAATGGTTCTTTTGTCTACATGTATGCGACTGTCACGTGTAGGACTTTTCTCCTTTGTATTATAGTTATATAGCTTCCTGTTTCAATTACATGACAAGCTCTATGAGGGTTTACTTTTACATCTCTCAATAATCTTTACATATGGAGGCTAGTTTTCTTTCTTTGTGAAGGTGTCAAGGCAGTTTTAAAACAGTAGGAGAGAGGAAATTATGAGGACATACAAAGGAAAAGGTGGTGGTGAAGGTAGCCGGGGAGGAGGGATTGTGTTCCACCCCTTTATTTTAATAATAGAACAAGGGACTAGTGTGAATTCAATGTGGTATGAAAGTTCAAGTCTTTATTTTCAAGATGTCAGCTGCCTGGTCAGGTCTTTCTTTTTGATCAGTTTCCTTGCTTCAGTTACAATATCTCAGACACCAAAATAAGCTGAGTTCAGTACTGCATTGGAATCTGTGGGGGATACCAAAGTTTTTTGTTGGGTCTTGACCTCCATCAGCTTATAGTCTCAGAGAGTTTGAGTTTAACTGCCTTGAAATCACTGGATAACAAGTCAGAAATATCCTTTGGGAGTCCAGGGTAGAAGGCGATGAACAAGGACCAGACAAGTTGATAATATTTTAAAGAAAAAGAAATATCTGTGGATTTTGTAGTCAATGTGTGTCACAGAATTATTGACTGATGTTTGAAAACTGTCCATTCATTGGCTGAGTTCAGTATGTTAACTAGAAGCCTGGATCTAGACTTTCTATACTGCACAATTTACTGGATAATAGCTGTGATGGGAGCATATCCTGAGTTGGGGCAGAGCTGGGCATAGGATATTTGGCTGGTATGTGTTTATTTTTCCACCAAGCTGGTCTCATTTTTACATTTAGAAAAGAGAAGGGGAAGTTCTTGGCTTTAATTTTGTATTCTGTTTCTGCACTTACTGCAAATGTAGGGGGCTGGCAGGTTGATGAAGCCATCTTCATTTAGTTGGTCAGAGCCTTATAAACTCCCCAGAAGTTGAAAGGATAAGCCCCATGTAAAGAATAAACTGCATGGGAGTCAGTTTTAAAGGTTGAGATTTGGCATCCTATAAAGCTGACTACATAGTGGTTCTTATTTAATAGGAATTCCAGGGGTTTTAAGTAGTATATGATAGGATCAAGAATGGCTTTAGTTATTTTAAATGTAGCATGCTCCATATTTTCTCATGGTGTGTGTGTGTGTGTGTGTGTGTGTGTGTGTGTGTGTGTGTGTGCACACACATGCATGACTGTTTGGGGTAGTTTTTGCCAACTATGGCAGAATTGCTGCCCATGGAGTAAGATTTGGTGGTGACTGGCCTTTGGGCTAAAAGAAATTAGT
This sequence comes from Pedetes capensis, assembly GCA_007922755.1. Taxonomy (NCBI): domain Eukaryota; kingdom Metazoa; phylum Chordata; class Mammalia; order Rodentia; family Pedetidae; genus Pedetes; species Pedetes capensis. Next base: position 53,823 of record VMDO01004416.1, read on the forward strand.
GCCTGTCCTATATTCTAGTCTACTTAGCTCCATGAACCTCAAAAGCAATAGAAACTGGGTCCCCTTTGTCCCATGGTGATGGTTGATTTGTCTGCTTCTTATCCAATGGCCAGTGTTACCAATGAGTAGCAAAGGTAGGATCTCTGCTCTGACCCCACAGTGGCCTAAAGCCCATGTCTTTGAGTCTGTATTTTAAAGTCAAGAACACAGCCATGAATTATCCATCGTCTGTTTGCCTTTGAGTCATCACAGATACTATTCTTAGAGTGAGTCTTGTTTCCTGACATTTTTGCTTGCAATCTTTAGACAAATGCCTGCAACAGCCAGGGATGCATCTCCTTTGGCTCTTCTCCCAGTGGCATGAGGTGGGTAGTGTCGGGAGCCATAGGCCCGACATGAGCTAAGGCAATGCCTGCATAAATGGCTACGTGACAGATGTGACCATAGCAGGAAGCTCTGCTACCTGTGGAATGAGGAAACAACACATCAGAGGCCCTGCTGAACTTTGTTGTCTCTTTAGTTACTATTTTAACATGAGTATAGATCTGAACTTTGTTCCTTGATTGTATCTTTAGGATTAATCTGTTACTGGAAAGCTAACTAAGTTGATTGTAAACTTTATGACTGTTACAAAGTCCATTGCACTGCAGTTACCTTTGTGAGCTATTTTTAGTATCTCCTTGAGTCGCTATATAAGCATGAGTATACAGAATAAAGTTTAGCTCAAGACCACCAGTCTTGGCCTCTTCATCTCCTTCATCCTTGGCTCTCTCCTTCTCTCGGCTTGGCCCCGACAGGGTAGGAGGGGCAAGGGCTGTGAGTCTCTGTGGCCCACTCTGTTTTTCAACAAATCCTTTTTGCCAGCTGGTTCAGGGCAAAGCAGAGGAACTACATGGGGAATGGAATATGCTGCTAGGCAGTCATGGTTTCTCAAAAAGCCAAAGACAGTAGGAATTTATTAGGATTTTGCATTGGTAAGGACAGGAAGCCAACCTCCTGCATGTGCCTAGTACCAGCATGTGCCCCTCCCCCACCGATCTGCCGTCTCTCTGCAGAGCTGACACCCATGCCAAAGGCATGGAAGCCTGGATTCTGAGCTCGGCCCCCTGCTAACTGTGTGACCCCTGACTCTCACAGGACCTGTGAGCCTCTGAGTCTTTGTAAGTCAAAGGAGGAGTCTGGACACTTTCCTGAGGACAACTTTAGTTCTGAAATTCTATGATCTGACTAAAATTATTGGATCAGGAAAAGAAAGACACCCTCAGGGAAAAGCTAGAGGGCAACAGAATAACAGGAGCCTCAAAGCAATGTCCAGGTCTCTATTTTTGCCTTTGGTTCCATTCATCCGCTCTATCACTTCTTAGACTTTCTACTTGTTCTCTTTGTGCTGTTTGTTTTTAGGTGCTGTTAAGTCAGGTCTGACTCAGAGCAACTCTGTGTACAACAAACCAAACATTGCCATGCCTAGTACCATGTCAGTGCTTCTCTGCTATTCAAAGGGTTTTTAATGGCTGATTATTTTGGGAGTGGGTTGCTGGGTCCTTCTCCCAACCTACAGCACCTAGTGTTCCCAGGCAGTCTCCCATCCAAGTACTAACCAGGCCCGACCCTGCTTAGTTTCCGAGATCACACAGATTGGATGCCAGGGTGGTACAGCTATAAGCATTTTCTTTGTGATCTTTGGCAAATTGCTGTAACCGCTCTAGTTCTCCATTTCCTCTTCTATAAGTTGGGAACAACAACATCCAGATAGAATTGCTGATCTTGGTGTTTTTGTTTTGAGGATTAAATGGTTCTGCTTCTGAAGTGCCTCGTGTAGGGAAGGCCCATAGAGGTCTTCAACAACTGTGAATTTTCTCCACTTTCCCTTTTCTCCCCCACTTTGTGAAACCCAGTGAGAATCTCTTTCCTTGAAGAGCTTGCTCTAGACTAGATGTTCTGATCAGGTGTTACTGAGTTAAGGTCAAAGGTAGCATGCAGAGCATCAGTGAGGCTCCTTCAGCAGGAAAGTGCCGCAGCAGAAACTTTCTGACATGCTCCCTAAGGCTGTGTCAGTGGAAGGTGGGAAGGTACTCCCATAGCACAAGCTATGTCCGCCTTTTCCATCCACCCCTGCTGCTCTGACTGCCTCCCAGATCCCATCTCCTCCTTAGAGGTCTGGATCCTTCTCCTCCATCCCTGTGGAGTCTTCCCTCGTGACTCCAGCAAAACAAAACAAGAGACGAAACAAAGCGAAATACCCCCAAAACCTATTCTATGCTTGAAGGCCTCTCACAGTCACCCTCTGAGCCCTTCTCTCACTTGTTCATGAAATGTCTTCTGCATCTCAGTTTGAGTTGGGATTTCCACATCATTGTGTTATCTAACGTCACAACTTGCTCTTGTCTCTTCAACCAGATGGCAGATTTCATGGTGGCAGAAAGCTTATGTGTTTTACAGCTCCCTGCCCTAGCTGGCATTCCACACGTGGGCAGAGTCCAGAGTAAAGAGGTGACTGTACTCTTGGCATTTGTCCCCATGGCAGTACCGAGTATCATCTCATGCCACACTTAACCTCCCTTCATTAATGGTGAATTTTCTCAATAGTCCATCATTCTGCTGCTTCTTTTCATCATAGGGTTAAGGAGGCTTCAAAATGTGAACTTGTGCAACTTTTGGATTACTTTATTTCTTTTTCTTTTTACATGTAAAAATGAGCCATGCTTTTCTTCTCATTGCCTTCTGGATACCTTTCTAAAGTCTCAAGGATTTACCCTTAATCTCTCTTCCAAGGCTTTTAAAGGTGGATAATAAATTAGCCTCCCAATAACAAGAACTTTTCTTTAAAAAATGAATGTTATAAACCCTTGATCCCTTTCCACACCCCAGATCCTCAGCATTGCCTGTCAAGAATTCCCAAAAATAGAAACTATCAATCATACAAATCAGTCTCCTGGTGCTCTATTCTCCATAGTCAAATCCAAGCTCCTGCCTTAAGAGTTCTGCATTCCTCTGAAGCTAAATGATACAAAAAATGTTAAAAACACCCTGCATTTGAATCCCCCCCTGCCCCATCTAATATGGGCTTATTCAGCAGATTGGCACCAGGTGGAGGGTACTGGTTTCCGGGCTTATTTAAAACAGACGGAGGCATCTCTAAGGAGCCTCTGTCAAAGGCCAAGGACATTTTTTCGGCAGAGACTGAGCTTGTTGCCACATAAACAAACAGAAGGTGTTCACTTCAGCTTCCCCAGTCTTTTTGGATTGACAGCAAGTGCTAAGAGGGAGGCAGAAGCCAGTAAGGCAGCCCGGGACAGTGAGAGTCCGGACGGAAGCTGAGGATTGCTGGCCCTGGCTCCGCGCTGGGGCGAGCTCGCGAGCAAGTGTCAGGCGTGAAGGGATGTCTGGAAAACCTCTCAGCTGGACATCCCGCCCTTGGACGAAGAGGCTGGATGATGTAGGAGGGCAGAGAAGCTACCTTGAACACTGCCGTTTCAGTGAGTCCTTCTCAACCCTGATTGTGCAGTGAGATCACCTGTGAGCCTATGGAAATTTCCTGGGCCTCAGCCCCACAAAGACATGTTAAATAAAAATCTCTCGGGGTGAGTTCCAAGCACTGGCACTTTGAAAAGGCACCTGGGGCTTCTTACATGCAGCTACAGTAGAAGACCACTGATTGCAGAGAATGAGAGGTTAGGGTTTCTTTTGATCTTTTTTTTTTTTTTTTTTGCTTCTATAGAAGACCTGATTTTTGTTTTGCTTTGTTTTGTTTTGGTGGTGGTATTGCTGCATGTTTTATCTGTTTACAACTGCACTCTGCTTCATCATTTCTCCTAGTTCTCATCCTTCTTAGATATGGGTATACATATCTATATACATACACAGAGGGACAAAAACATTCAATTCTCTTGTTAAGAATGCATCATATGCTTGTTCTGCTAACTCCTGTCTCACACGCACATGAACATCATATTAAACACTGCCACTGTAATTCCATTAAATTTGAAAAGTAATACATAGATAACATCTCTTAAAATGTGTATAATTTTTTTGGCACCCATATATATATATATGTATATATATGTATGTGTATATGTATATATATATGTATATGTATATACATATACATATATATATGTTTTTGTTAGGTGCTGTGCAGTAGGGTCTGACTCATAGCGACCCTATAGACAGCAGAACGAAACACTCCCTGATTCTGTGCCAGGCACATGATCTTATTTATGTTAAGCACATTGTGGCAGCCACTGTGTCAATCCATCTAGTGGAGGGTTTTCCTTTTTTTCATTGACCTGACTCCCAAATACGATGTTGTTTTCCAGGGATTGGTCCCTCTTGACTACATGTACAAAATACGTAAGACACAGTCTAGCCATCCTCACTTCCAAGGAACATTCAGGTTGCACTTCTAGAACAGATCTGTTGGTTCTTTTGGCAGTCCATGGTAGATTCAATAATTGTCTCCTGCATGATAATTCAAAAGCATCAATTCTTTTCCTGTCTCCCTTGTTCAATATCCAGCTTTCACAACGATATGATGCAACTGAAAGGTGGCCTGAGTCAGGTGCATATTCATCTTCAATGTGACATCTTTACTTTCAATACTTTAAAGAGATCTTTTTGCCACAGCTTTTCCCAGAGCAATGTGTCTTTTGATTTTTTGACTGCTGCTTCCATAGGGGTTGATTGTGAAACCAAGTAAAGGAAAATCATGAACAACCTTAATCTTTTCTTCATTTATTGTGAACTTTCATACTAACCCAGTTGTAAGGATTTTTGTTTTGTTGATATTTAGTCACAATCCATACTGAAGGCTGTGTTCTTTGATCTTCATCAGTAAATGTTTCAAATCCTCTTCACTTTCAGCAAGCAGAGTTGTGTCATCTAGTAATGCATGTTGTTAATTAGTCTTCCTCCAATCATGATACCATGTTCTTCATAAAGTCTGGTTTCTCAGATTATTTGCTCAGCATAGAAATTGAAGAGATAGTGTGAAAGGATACAGCCTTGACATACACATTTCTCAACTTTAAACCAGACAGCATTTCCTTGTTCTACTTGAATAACCGCCTCCTGGTTCAGGTACAGATTCCTCATGAGTACCTTCAGGTGCTCTGGTATTCCCATTCTTTGCAGTGTTATCCATAATTTGTTATGATCCACACAATCAAATGCCATTGCATAATCAATAAAACATAGATAGACATCTTGCTGATATTCTCTGCTTTCAGCTAATATCCACCTGACATCAGCAATGATGTCCCTGGTTCCCTGCCCTCTTCTGAATCTGGCTTGATTTTCCAACAGTTCCCTGTCTATATAATGCTGCAGTCGCTTTTGAATAATCTTTAGTAAAATTTTACTTGTGTGTGATATTAATGAGATTGATCAATAGTTTCCACATTCAGTTGGATCTTCTTTCTTAGGAATAGGCACAAATGTGGATCTCTTCCTGTCAGTAGGCCAAGTAGCTCTTTTCCAATCTGTTGGCATAAACATCTTCGCACCTCCAGTGCTGCATCTGTTTGGTGAAACATCTCTATTGGTATTCCATCAATTTCTGGAGCCTTGTGTTTCACCGGTTCCTTCAAGGCAGCTTCCATTTCATCCTTCAATACTATTGATTCCTCCTCATGTACAACCTGTTGAAATGGTTGGTCATCTACCAATTCTTTTTTGTATAATGACTCTGTATATTCCTTCATCTTCTTCTGATATTTCCTGCGTTGTTTAATATTTTCCCTGTAGAATCTTTCACTATCGCCACTTGAGACTTGAACTTTTTTTTTTTCAAATCTGTAAGCTTGAGAAACACAGAGCATGTTCTTGCCTTTTGGTTTTCTGTCTCCAGCTTTTTGCACATGTCATTAAAATATTTGATTTTGTCTACTTGAGCTGCCTTTTGAAATCTTCTGTTCAGTTCCCTAACTTCATCATGTCTTCCTTTTACTTTAGCTGCTTGACATTCAAGGCCAAGTTTCAGAGTCTCTTTTGACATATAATTTGGTGTTATCTTTTTGTCTTTTTAATAAACTTTTGCTTTCTTCATGAATGATAACTTTGATAATGCCACAATTCGTCTGGTCTTCTATCATTTGTGTCTAATGCATTAAAACTGTTCTTGAGGTGGTCTCTGAACTCAGATGGGATATACTCTATGTCATACCTTGGCTCTCACATACTTGTTCTAATTTTCTTCAGTTTCACTTTAAGCTTGCATATGAGAAGTTGATGGTCTGATCCACAATCCACACCCCGTCTTGTTCTGACATTTGTCATGGAGCTTTTCCATCATTTCCTTCCACAAGTGTAGTCAATTTTGTTCCTGCATTTTCTATTTGGTGAGGTCCATGTGTATAGTCACCGTTTATGTTGGTGAAAAAGTGTATTATCTATGAAAAGGTCATTAGTCTGACAAAATTGTATCATGCAACCTCCAGCATTGTTTCTGTCACCAAGACCATATTTTCCAACTACTGAGCCTTCTTTGTTTCCAACCTTTGCATTTCAGTCACCAGTAATTATCAGTATGCCCTGATTGCATGTTTGATCTCTTTCAGATTGCAGAAGCTGGTAGAAATCTTCCCTATCTTCATTTGTGGCCTTAGTGGTGGGTGCATAAATTTGAATAATAGTCATATTAACTGGCCTTCCTTGTTGTTGTTGTTAGGTGCCATCAAGTCATGTCCAACTCATAGTGACCCTCATAGGGTTTTCAATGGCTGATTGTTTCAGGATTGCCTCAGGAGTGGATTGCCACATCTTTCTCCCATTTTTGTGGTGCTGGGAATCGAACTTGGGACCTTGGAGACTCTAGAGTGGTGCTCCACTAACTGAGCTTGCACCAGTCTTGCTTGTAGGCACATGGATATTATTCTATCACTGACAGCATTGTATTTCAGGACAGATCTTGAGATGTCTTTTTTGATGATGAATGCAACCCCATTTCTCTATAGTTTGTCACTCCAAGCATAGTAGACCATATGATCATCTGACTCAAAGTGGTCCATGCCAGGCCATTTTAGCTCACTTAATCCTAGAATGTCAATGTTTATGTGTTCCATTTCTCTTTTCATGATTTCTAATTTTCCCACATTCATACTATGTACTTTCCATGTTCTAATTATTAACGGATGTTTACGGTTGTTTCTCCTCATTTTGAGTCGTGCCACCTCAGCAAAGGAGGTCCCTGGGGCTTTACTCCATTTCTGTCATCATTTCTGTCATACTTTGAGGAGGCAATTCTTCCCCAGTAGTCCTTTGAGAGCCTTCCAACCTGGGGGGCATTATATCTGGGGGACATTTTCTGGCACTATATCTGATAGTATTTTTTTGCTATTCATAGGGTTTTCAATGGCTAGTTGTTTCAGGAGTGGGTCGTCAGGTCCTACTCCCTAATCTGTCTTAGTCTGGAAGCTCAGTGGAAATCTGTCCACTGTGGGTGACCCAGGTGGTATCTGAGATACCGGTGGCATAGCTTTCAGCCTCATAGTAACCTGTTAACCCCCATAGTACTACAAACTGACAGATCTGTGTAGGATATATCTATATCTATCTATATCTATATCTATATCTATATCTATCTATCTATCTATCTATATATCTTACAATTATATATGTATGTATATATATATATATACTATACAAGTATATATATATATATGTTGTAACAAAAATATATATAACAATTTTATATATAGATATGCTTTCAATATGTGATTATGGATGCAGGCAGCATAATAATATATATGTAACAATAAGATATGTTTGTGTATATATATATATATATATATATATATATATTCACCTGTACCACTGTGGTGCCTTATCCTGTCAGATCTTGGAAGCTAAGCAGGGTCAGGCGTGGTTAGTACTTGGATGGGAGACCACATGGGAACACCAGGTATTGTAGGTTTGGGAGAAGGACCTGACAACCTATTCCCAGAAAACAACCTGCCATTGAAAACCCTATGAATAGCAGAAAAGAACAAAAATAGTGTTTCTTCTATTGTATTTAGGGTTGCTATGTGTGGGAAACCGACTTGATGACACCTAACAACAATATTATTGTGCACACTCTGGGGCCTTAAGTTCAATCCTTAGCACCACAGAAATGGGAGAATGACCTGGCAGCCCACTCCTGAGGCAATCAGCCATTGAAAACCCTGTGAATAGCAGAGAAGCATTGACATAGTGCCGGAGATGGCAGGGTTGGGAAGTATTTCATTTCATTGTATATAGGGTCACTATGAGTTGGATCTGACTCAACAGCACCTAACAACAATTGCACACACACACACATACACACACACACACGTGTATGTATATTCATCGCCCATGTGTCTGTCAGCTTGTTGTGCTGTGGGGCTTGTGTGTTTCTCTGATGCTGACAGGTATGTCACCAATATTTCACATACCAGCAGGGCCATCCATGGTGGACAGGTTTCAGCTGAGCTTTCAGACTAAGACATACTAGGGAGAAGGGCCTAGAAGCCCACCCCGAAACATTTAGCCATGGAATACCCCATGAATAAAGAGAAGCACTGTCAAATATAGTGCCAGAAAATGGTCCCCCAGGCTGGAAAGCATTCAAAAGACAACTGGGGAAGAGTTGCCTGGTCAATGTAGAGTTGACCTTAATGATAGGGGTGGAATAAAACCTCTGGCACATCTTTGCTGATGTAGCATGACTCAAGTGAGAAGAAACACAGTGGCTGCAACAATGGACTCAAACATGAAAACACTGTGCATGGCACCGTGTTCGATCATTTTCATTCTGTTGTACATAGGGTCACTATGAGTCATACTTGACTCAACAGCACCTAACAAAAAACATGTATACTTACAAACATATAAAACTTACTATATACTGTATATATACTTTGTTTATTAAATAAATTTTCAATAGTAAAGTGGTTTAGCTTGACTTCAGTAGTGCCTTTTCTATCTTCTACAGTCCAGCAGTTAGTAGCTGTAATATATCGGGTTCCATATTTGAAAGTGTGCGTCAGTTCACTTAGATCTAGTCCTAATTCTATTATGTGATTTTGGCTAAGTTATTATAGCCTTTCTGAACCACAATTTCTTTACCTGTAAATGAGAGAGTCAGATAAGGTGCCCTACAAATTTACCTTTAGCTCTAGCATCCACTGATAACAATTCTGTTAGGTGCTGTCAAGTTGGGTCCAACTCATAGTCACCTTATGTATAACAAAATGAAATACTCCCTGACACTGTGCCATGCCTGGCACTATGTCAGTACTTCTCTGCTATTCGTAGGGTTTTCTATGGCTGACTGTTTTAGGATTGTTTCAGGAGTGAGTTTCCAGGTCCTTCTCCTGTTTTTGTGTTGCTGGGAATTGAACTTGGGGCCTCAGAGAGTGCAGAGCAGCACTCTACCAAATGAGCCAAACCCAGCTCAACTGATAACAATCACTGCTAAACATCATATAAGACCAAAGAAAGAAAAAGATTTTTTTTACCTGTGTTGGAATTAAATAATTGTTTAGTCTTTTCTAAAAAATAGCATATTCATAATGATATTTCCATATATATACATATATAAAATAATATACTTGAGCATATTTACCTCTACTACTCTTTACTATTTTCTTTCTCATTTCTGCTTTTCCCCCCTCCTATATCTCTACAATTTTCCCTTTTAATTTCAAGTCCTCTTTATTTTTGTTTTTCCTTTTTATTCCCCTAGAATCCACATATGAGTGAAAACATGAGATATTTGTCTTTCTGAATCTGGTTTGTTTCACTTATCATGATGATTTCTAGTTCTATGCATTTCCTGAAAACAATAATTTTATTCTTCTTTATGGCTGAATAAAGCTCCACTGTATATAAATACCACATTTTCTTTACCCATTCATCTCTCAGTGGGCACCTAGGCTTATTCCATAATTTGGCTATCATTAATAGTGCTGCAAGAAACATGGGTATGCAGGTATCTCTGTAATAAGCTGACTTTGATTCTTTTGAATATATACCCAGAGATGATATGGCTACATCTTATGGAAGTTTTATTTTTAGTCTTTGGAGGTGTCTCCATACTGATTTTCATAACAATTGAACTAATGTACATTCCCACTAGCAGTGAATAAGGGATCCTTCCCCCTCCATCCTTGCCAGTATTTTTTCTTTGTTTTCTTGATAATAGCTATCCTGACTGAGGTGAAGTGAAATCTCAATGTAGTTTTTATTTGCATTTCCCTAATGGCTAAGCATGTTGAACATTTTTCATGTATTGGCCACTCGTACTTCTTCACTTGAAAAGACTCTTCCATTTCTAGTGCCCATTTGTTGATTGGATTATTTGTTCTTTTTTTTATTTAGTTTTTGAGTTCCTTGTATATTCTAGATATTAATCTTCTGTCCAATGAATATTTAGGAAAGATTTTCTTCTACTCTATAGGCTGTCTCTTCATTCTATTGATTTTCTTCTGTGCACAAGATTTTTTTTAAATTTAATATATATAGCCCCACTTGTTTATTCTTGTTCTTAGTTTGCCTAGCTTTTAGATACCGTATTAGGGATTTATGGTATTAAAATAAGATCAAAGCTTATCTTTGATCTACTTGAACTCTTGTCCTAATATGCATATAAACTCTCTGGGAAAGACTAATTTTTCAATTTTTTAATCTATGAAATGAGGCACTGCCTTTAGAATGCTAGGACTATGTTTCCTAGCATGTACTCTATGGAACACTGGTCCACAAAATGGGCCTTGATGAAAGGGCTGTAGGGTTAAATAAATTTTGAGAATTGAGGCACAACCTATCCCTCTCTTAGTGATTCATAATACATATTAGTCTTAAAGATTTTGCATAATCATGTAATAAAGAACTTTGTTTAATATTGTTTACAGAGTTTGCCAGGTCATTGACCATATTCATTTGACCAAAGAACTGTATTCTCAGGTTGAAGGAATACATGTGGAGAAATGCTGCTCACTTCTTTATACCTTACAAGAAGTCTTGAGTAATTCCTGCCACTAATGCTATTTTTTATATAGTGACCACCCACTCCATTCTCTTTGGGATGCTGATGCTACTGAAGTCTTTATCACCAATTCTATGGGTCCATCACTTTGTGAACCTCAAAACTCAAAGCTTAGGATCCTGTCTGATTGGTTGTGAGCAGATTTGAGGAGTCCAAAGATCACTTGGAAAAAGGAATGGAAGGACAAGATTTAAAGCATGAAGGATTTACTTGGTCTTGCAAAGCAAAAGACAAGAAATAGCTAAGAAGGCAGGTAGAGGGCACATGAAGACCATAGGGAAGGAGGCAACATTAGATCCTTTTTCTTGTTAGCTATTGTCTGTGATTCAACATTCATATAAATAATTTCAATTTCTAGGATTTTATCTTTCTTCCTCTTGATAGTCCATCATCAGGAATACCAGTGGGCTGGATCATGTGGTAAATAGGTTTAACATATGATGCCAGTTCTACCTAACAGTGGATACCTGGGGTCCTGGATTGAGAAGGCCACTTAGGCTGAATCCTGCCTCAACAGAGTAAGTTCAGTGTAACTTCTACTGATGACTCCTGTATATAAGAAGGCTACACAGTGTCATGGGCTGGGATTTAGCTCAGTTGGTAGAGTGCCACTCTGCAGTCTCCAAGGTTCCAGGTTTGATTCCCAGCACTGCAAAAATGGGAGAAGGACATGGCAATCCACTCCCGAGGCGATCCCGAAATAATTAGCCATTGAAACCCTATAAGGGTTGCTATGAGTCGGACGTGACTTGATGGCACCTAACAACACAGTGTCATGTGAGTAGGATATTTGCTATTTCTTATGTAGGTGAGAAAATTACTTGTAGCCAGGTAAATATACATGCCCAAATGCACATCAAGTAACAGATTCCTTTCTCTTTTCTCATTTAAGCATGGACAATATTATTGATATTTAAAAAGTAAAGGAATGGACTATGTACCTTAATGTTCCTCAATCCAGATGAATTATGCAATCACTTATAAAGTCTGAAAAGTGATAAGAACTAATGGGGAACATTCATGCCCTAATTCAAGCCAATTGCTTCAACTTTCCCTTGCCTTTATTTGCCTATGAAAATGTGGACAGTGCTTATAACTAAAGTGAGAATGCCAACTTGGTAGTTCAAAATCTTTTGGATTTTGGTGTTTTTGTGTGTCATCGGTTGGGGAAAAGCTGACATATACTGGTGTTTGGGAACCATAGCTCCAGCTTCCAGATGCTTTATTGCCAGGTGTTTTCCAGTTCTGATGGCACTTCTAGAGAATCAGTAGATGATATGAGCTTCCTGAGACAAAGGTACTTTCATTCACTAAGGCTCTTCTCCCCACACAGCTTAGACACCTGGCTTTTGATGAGAGCCACTGTATACTTTAAGATCCTGCCATCTTCCCCTTGATTTCTGACTTGTTTTGAAGGATGACTCAGCTCATTTCTTTCAGTTTTGGTCTGAATATCCAGGCATTCTTTTGCCTCTGGACAATCCCAGTTTTTTATCTTCTTCTTTGGTCACTATTCATGGAATCTGATGGATAGCACACAGGACTGCATTGCTCACTGAGATCAGGAAAACATTCAAACTCAGGCCTCTGGCCTAATTATGATGAGTATGTGGAAGAGAACTACTCTTTTCAATTGAGCCCAATAAATATTTTCCCTAAATATTGATATTTGATTTAGTTGCTTGTTACATCACAGATCTCTACTTTGCAAGTTAAAAGACAGCTTGGAAGAAGTTCTGTTTCTTTAAAAAAGCAATATACCTATATATGTACATTTATAAATTCATAGAAAAGAGCCTATATGATATGCCACACTTTAATCGTGGTTAACTTGGGAACTGGGAGAGGAGGGGGACTTGAAGTGGGTTTCACTTTCTACTTCATACATACCAACTTTGTTTGAATTTCTTTATTTCTTTATTTATGCTATTCTAGAGATTGAACCTAGGGCCTCATGAATTTTAGGTAAGTGCTCTACCATTGAGTCACAACTCCATGCCCCTTTTGGAGTATATTTTTGAGACAAGGTTTTGCTACCACTGGTCTTTAACTCAGATCCTGCCTCAGCCTCTGAAGTAGCTGGGATTATAGATGATGCACCAGAGCACTCCAGCTGGATTAAACAAACAAAAACAAATAAGCACATCATTTTTTACTTAGAAAATAAAAATATTAAGTAAAATTTAAAAAATAAGAAATCATTAATGAAACCCTAGAGATGAAGATATTGTAGAGTTCATTTAGTTTCCTCTCATTCAAAATGCCCTGTGAACCTTTGCCAAATATATCATACAATTTTGTGTGCATCTGTGTGTGTGTGTGTGTGTGTGTGTGTGTGCACATGCACAGGTGTGTGCCTGCACTGGCACAAGTTTGCTGATTATTCTTTCTGAGGAAGGACTGTTCTTTATTCTCAATCATATCTCTCTTACCATTTTAGTGTTAAAATAGCCTTTTTTCATGAAATAATTGTGAGAATGGATGATGACTTTTAAAGTCCTACTTTGTATAATGAAAAATTGGACACTCAATATCAGTTCCAAAAACTTTAGACACTTATGAGTTTATTAAAATTATAGTATTTGAATTACTAGTATTATCTTCTCTCCCATTTTATTGACGAGACTGAAGTTCAAGGAAGTTATGAAGTGCTCACAATTAATTTAGTTGTATCCTTTTCAACATATAATTCTGTAGATTAAAGGAAGCATTATTTATATACTTATTGAAAATATGTTTTTAAGCTAGGTGTTAAGGATAAATAAGAATAAATAGCCTCCTGGAGCTTGTAGTATAATAGCTATAAGCCTTAATTTACATACCATAGATAAATCACTTACATACTTTACCTTCTTGGTAAATAAAAGAACCTTGGTGTTGTTGTTAGGTGCTGGTAAGATGGGTTGGACTTATAGTGACCCTATGTACAACAGAATTAAACACTCCCTGACACTGTGCAATGCCTGGCACTTTATCAGTGCTTCTCTGCTATTCATAGGGTTTTCAATGGCTGATTGTTTCAGGAGTGGGCTGCCAGGTCCTTCTGCCTTTTATTGCAGTGCTAGGGAACAAGCCCAGGGGCTCAGAGAGTTCAGAGCAGCACTCTACCAACTAAACTAAACTCTTGCAAATGAGCTTTGCATCATCTTATATATTACACAGAAACCTATTCACTTTGGTTAACTCTGAAGACCAGAGTGGGATCAGAGGATGAAAGCTGAGAAAGCAGATTATTTCTCTGTATATTTAAATATTTCCTAAATATTTTAAAGCCAGCATGCATACTTGTTCTTCCTAACTTTTTTAAACATTTAAATATCTTGCATGGTTCAAATACAAGACATAATGTCAATATTAGGGACTAAGAAAAATGACTGCGGTAAGGAACAGTAATGAATAAGAGATAAACAATAATAATATAAATGAGCCTTACACCATCCTATATATTATATATCATTATTTATTTATCTCTAGTTCATTACTGTTCCTTACAGCAGCCATTTTTCTTAGTCCCTAACATTGACATTGGGATGGGATTTAGCTCAGTTGGTAAAGTGCCACTCTGTAGTCTCTGAGGTCCTGAGTTTGATTCCCAGCACCACAAAAATGAGAGAAGGACATGGCAATCCATTCCCTAGACAATCCTGAAACAATCAGCCATTGAAAACCCTATAAGGGTCGCTATGAGTTGGACATGACTTGATGGCACCTAATAACAACAACAACATTGACATTATGTCTTGCACTTGAACCATGCAAAGACATTTAAATGTTTAAAAAGTTAGGGAGAACAAATATGCATGCATGTAAAATATTTAGGAAGTATTTAAATATCAAGAGAAAGAATCTACTTTCCCTGCTTTAGTCTTATGATTCCACTCTGCTCTTCAGATTTCACCACAGTGAGTAGGTTTGTGTATATTCTTCTGAGACATTTTCCTTATGTCTATGAATAGATTTGGGGTACTCCTTTTTCTTACGTAGTGTCTTCTATATAACTGTATATATATTTCTTACAATATAAACTTTTTCCTCATTGCAGTGATTCTATCATTGATGAAAATACGATCAAGAAGCAGTCATTAGGAACCAGCCTTTGACAATTTCTTCTAAATGCAAGCCCTTCTCAAAAACAAGTTATGTTCAGAAGGTTTTCGTTTTATAGGCTGGTTATTTGGAACTTGGAAAGCACTTTCCAATAAAATGAATTAGAAATATGTCCTAAGTAGTAGCTGCAGCATCACAAGAGAAAGGTCAGTCATGGAAAAGTTACCCTAAAAGAGTAATTGTCAGGTGTGACAATCCCTATTAAGAACTTTCCATTTTCTCATTTACTCTGCAGAATTTTGTTAGGGTGGTTATTATCAAAATTATGTAGACTGAACAACTAATGTTCAAAATGATCAAGTAACTTTCCCTGTGCTACACAGATTGTAAATGTCAAAGCTGAGAATCTGATCCAGGTATGGTGACCCCTAACCACACACAGCCTCCAAGCCCCTGGAAGTCTGTTTAATAGGGGAAAGGTGACACAGTGACACTTACTCACCCTCAGGAGGTAGCACGGGATCTGCTCCCTCCTGTTTGGGAAATCACAGAGGAAAAAGTCAGAAGCTAAAGGGCTAGAAGATCTGGTTCCACCATACCTCATTCATATCCCAATCAATGGTGGTGTCACATAGAAGATTGACTTATTGGCTATTGCTATGTAAGTGTTTTTTTTTGTTGTTGTTGTTGTTGTATTTGTTTTTGGTTCCTAGTGCAGTCAGTATAATTATTTTGTTGGAAATTCCTTTGTCTCTTGATCCACTGTCAAACATCTTGCACCCTGCTCTATGTCTTGTGGAGTTGCCCTACTTGGACTCTATCAATTGTCTAGCTCCATTTCCTTTGGCTTCTACTTGGGTTTTCCAGATGGGAGGCACCAGCTGGAGACTGGGAGGTTGGAGTGAGGAAGAAGACACTTAGTTTCCTAGCTCACTTCCTGTCAGAACTATTTTTCTGTGGCTGGATTGCTATACCCAAAGCCACTGCTCCCACTAGATGGCTTTTCTCTACAGCTTATATATTATATTCTATCCAATGCTTCCTTCCCTTGTACCTTCAAGCCTGGAGGTAGTAACAGTGTTCTACTTCTGCTAGCCCAGGTGCATTATCAGTTTTCATTAGTTTAACACAGTCTTGCACACACTCTTATTTAATTATACTATTTGAGTGTGGCAGGTGTTTGCTGCTAGCGACCTGATTGATTTAATAAATGAAACCAAGTTTTGTTCCAGAAAACAGATTCTTAAATTGGGATTCTGTGATTTTGTTACTCACATATTTGATGAGGGCACCGATAATCTCCTTGGCAGGGCAAAATGGATAACAGGGCATGTGGTGAAATAACAATCACTCAAATTATCAGCAGCTGTGGCAAGGGACAAAATGCTAGTGATAAGGGGACATAGGAGATTATGTGACTGTGGCTTTAGTTGTTTTTACAGGTGATTTAGATTACATAGATTATGCCATGGGCTGGCTGCTTATGACATCCTAGAAAGCATAAAGAGAGAAAAGGACAGATGATCAACCATGAGTGATCAGTTCAGGGGATAGGTAGATAAGCAAATAGCCTCTTTGGAAGCATTTAAAAGAATCTTTTACCTTTGATAGTTGTAGGACAAATATATCTATTCCTAGGTAGCTTTCAAATAAGTTCTTCTCTCCTGTACTGCAAGGCAAATATGATGGAAGGGCATCTGAAGCTAAACACGTGTGACACCTGTCTGTCCACCTTTCCCTGATTATGTAGATTTCTAAGGGCTCTTAACCTCATAAACTAAAAGGTGTATGTGCTAAGGATTCAAATATACCTAGGATGTAATATACCTTGGCTTCCCAGAGAGAAACCGTGTCTATGTAGAGAGTTCCCAATGAGAGACGGAGTCCAAGGTCGATGCAAACGTACAGGATTTATTGTCCGATGCGACGGGGTCTACCAAGCTCTTTCAAACCAGAGACCCCAAAATGCAAAAGCGAGGGTCTTTTATTCTTTTATACCCATACAGAAGCAGAATTAGCAGGTTAATTGGTTACATTAGTTGACCTTTAAACTGATTAGCAGGTTAATTGGTTACGTTAGTTGACCTTTAAACTGATTAGCAGGTTAATTGGTTACGTTAGTTGACCTTTAAACTGATTAGCAGGTTAATTGGTTAATAGTGTGGCGCGTCCATGAAGGGGGCCTTTAAACTGATTGGTTCAGGCAATAGAGTGGAAATCTGAAACAGTCCCTGACTTTCCAAGTTGGGAGGGGCCAGTTCACTCTAGGGGCAGTGGGAAATTTTTACCTCATTCAACTTAGTCTGATCTATAAAATGGCTGCTCTATGGCTAAGCTGGGACCTTCAAGGACTGACTCTCAACATTGATATTTGAGAATATTAATTACTATGAGGGACAACTTGCTGTGTCAATGAATATCTAATGCTATTTAGTCTCAT
Source organism: Pedetes capensis (assembly GCA_007922755.1). NCBI lineage: Eukaryota > Metazoa > Chordata > Mammalia > Rodentia > Pedetidae > Pedetes > Pedetes capensis. The sequence continues at coordinate 71,315 of VMDO01004416.1, forward strand.
AAGATAAGGGTTGTTATTGTTGTTAGGTGCCTTCGAGTCAGTATTTGACTCATAGCAACTCTCATAGGGTTTCATTGGCTGACTGTTTTGAGATTGCCTTGGGAGTGGATTGCCAGGCCCTTCTCCCATTTTTTTGGTGCTGGGAATTGAACTCGGGACCTCAGAGACTGCAGCGCAGCACTCTACCAACTGAGCTAAATCCCAGCCCAAGATAAGGGAATAAGGGAGAAAAGAGTGGGTCCCTGAGATGTAGGATGGAGATGTTGGGGCAGACACAGAGAAGTCTGAACTGTAACCATCCAAATTCCCCAGATCTTACATTGCTTAAGGAAGAAGCTTCTTCTCTTTCTAGCCACATCTTGAGCAACCAACCTTCTCCTGCATATAAGCCCCAATAGAAGGCTCATAGTGTGGACCTCTAGAGTTTTGGAGTATATCAATTTTCCTTTAAGCAACTTCTGTCTTGCTACTTACTTGGCCCTAGTAGAAACTAAGTGCCTGGCCATGTTAGTTTTCTGTGGCAATAGTAAAGAAAAATCATGAATGGATTAAAACAACAAACATTTATTCTGGAATCAAGAAATCTGCAAGAAGATGTTGGCAGGGCCCTACTACCTTGGAAGCTTCCGGAGAAAAATTGTTCCTTACTGTTGCCAGCTTCTGTTCTGGGTGATCCTTGGCTCATGACTATATAATGCCCATATCTGCCTACATCTTCACATGGCCCTTTACTTAGTGTCCTCTCTGTACCCTCTTTCTTTTGTCTCTTATGAGGACACTTGCTATTGGATTTATGGCTCATCCGGTCACCCAGGATGACTTCATCTCAAAGTCCTTAATGCTGTCTGCAAAAAATCATTTTTCCAAATAGGATTACCTTCACAGGTTCTGCCGGACATATCTTTTTGGAGAGCCACCATTAGATACTGACTATGGAAAATGAAATGGTCATGTGATCTGAGCTGCCCACAATAAACTGGATGATATCAGACCCACCATTGATAAAGTTGGCACTGTGAAGCAGCAATCATCAAGTGAAAATGGCATATAAAAGACTGGGTTAAGGAAGAGCAAGTGATTCATTCTTCCATCACCATTCATTCTTTCAATACCAACTCACTGTATATTGCCTCCTCTACCTGAATTCATGTCTATAGCCTTATGTGTAGTTCCTTATTGTCATACGACTGGAGAAGAAGCTCAGACCTGATTTATATGCAGGTCTTATGATATGCAGGTACCAAGCAGAAGTGCATATCCCCTGCATTATAGTCACAGGTGGGGTGGTCCTAAAACACTGCAGTGAAAGGAAAATTTTCCAGTTAGGAGAATTTTAAATAGTTCCCGTACAGAATGACACCTAAAACCTTAACCAGTTAGTCAAAGACTTTAAAAGAAGTCCTATGACAAGGGGAAACGTATGAGGGTAGATTTCTGATAATAAGCACAAAATATTCTTTTACCATATAAATATACCTACCAGAGAGTATTTCCTTGTCTACAAGGCTACTGAAAATGAAGCAGATAACATGAAATCATCCTATATGTCAGTCAGAAAATTCTCAGTCAGCCTGGTAACTGTTCAATGGACTCCTTTATACAAAATGACTCTGAGGCTTGTCCATAGGATCTGCCACATGAAGACTCTCAATACCCAGTCTCTCAATGGCAGAGACACGATACTAGCATCATTCTTTAGGGGGCTGGATCTGCTACTATGTTGTTAGATCCCTTCCATCATGAAGGCTGCAGCCTTTTTTCCTCAGAGGGATGTCTATGTATCTAAACAGGTGTTCTGTTCTGTTCCCAAATCCTCTGCCAACACCAACATTGATAGGCATGGGCGGTGCTTTATTTTCTCCATGTCATCCTATGTGACCTGCTAAGTGGTAAAGTGTGGCAATCGCTTCACAGCAACTAATTTCCCTGTCTCATCATTCAAATAATTGTGGAATGAACTATTACAGGCTCAGTTGCAATTGCAGGGACACAATCAGCAGTGAGAGTAGGATATATGCTTCAAGCCAGACACAAAATTAGGGTTCTGTTTCCCTGGCATCTAGACGTCATGGGTCTGGGAGTCAAGATGTGGAGGGGGAAGAAGTACTTCTTACTATTCTATATAACTACTCATTTCAAGAATTTTTGCTTCCCATTTCCACAACCTTGGGACTGGTGGTTTTGGAGGTTTTAGTGCCCAAGAAGAATATTTCCCTAAGAGGTGAAAGTCAGAGATCCATTCAATTGGAAACTAGGGGCTGACTGCTCTTCAGCAGGCAAAGATGGGGTACTATACTGGCCTGGGTGCCTGAGCTTGCTGATAAAGGAGCTTGTGGGGGCAAGAGGAAAGATGAACAGGTCCTAGAGAATTCACTGGTGCTCATCTGAGTGTTTCTCTACCAACCTATGAAAAACTTCAGCATCCCAATAAATATAAGATAACCAGAGGTCTGGATTTTGTGTAAGGTTTGAGTCACATCACCAGGTAATTACTTCATCCACTGACATTGTTTGCTGAAGATAGAGGGGACTGAGAATGGATAGGAGGAGGAGGAAGTTATTATTATCCACTTAGGGCAGTGACCAGGTACAAAAGTAGGGACTGCCAGAACTATGTCTCTGTTCTCCCTGCCATCTCTTCTCCCTGTGTTTAGTGATGCTAGAACACTGGTGCCGGCCTGTGGTTTGCATGTTTTGTGGGAGTGTATGTGTTAATTAATTGACAGCACCTCATGGGGACGTGTCTGCAGCCGTAGCACCCTGGCATCCAATCCAGCCTGATCTCGGAAGCTAAGCAGGATTGGGCCTGGTTAGTCCTTGGATAGGAGACTGCCTGGGAACACCAGGTGCTGTAGGTTAGGGAGAAGGACCTGGCAATCCACTCCTAAAGAACAATCAGCCATTGAAAACTCTATGGATAGCAGAGAAGCACTGACAATAGCTCTGGGCAAGGCACAATGTCAGGGAGTGTGTTGTTCTGATATACATAGGGTCACTATGAGTTAATTTGACTTAATGGCACCTATCAACAGCATGAGGATACGTCAGCTGCTTGGAACTACATTTTTCCTATATTGGGGACATTTTATTTTTGTTATTGGGGGGTTGAACCCAGGGCCTGGTACTTGCATGTTTTGCAAGTGTTGTACCACTGAGCTGCACCCTCAGCCTATTTTTTGACTTTTTGAGAAAGGGTCTCCCTAAATTACACAGACTGCCTCTGGTCTTGAACTTGTGATCCTACTGCCTCCACCTTCTGAGTCGCTGGGATTATAGGGGTGTGCCACCATGCCTGGTGGTAGGGACACATGTTTTTTAACTAGAAAGTTACATGCTGAGGGGCAAAAATGGCAATTGTGCTTGCTATAAATACATTATCTGCCTCTTTGGATCTGTTTCCTACCCTCCTGTACCAAGGTCAGCACTGAGAGGCTGGCCTCAGTGAAGGATTTTTAACAGGCTCCCATGCCTGGTGACTTTTAGGTGCAATGGCAGTGGACGGTGAGAGTAGCAGAGAGGAGAAAGAAGGCAGTGCACCCTGGCTCCCTCCTGCCTGGCCATGGGGTGGCTGTTTTCCTCTTTCCCGAGCTGTGGCTCCTGTGGGCAGGTCCGTCCTACAGCTATACTTCTTTCAGGTGTCTATAACCCTTCACTCCCCTTATGTGTTTGGTTTTTACACGAAAGCCTCCTCCCAGTGATCTCTATTGATTTCCTTTAACTTCGCTCTTCCTTTAAAAGGAGCCCCATTAGGAAACTCTCTTCAGCCTTGCCAGGCCTCAGACTAGTACAGCCCTTAGGGCAATGTTTAGGACAGGGAATCCCTCCCTTCCCACCTGGGTCACATCATGTGTTCATGCATCACGAGCTGCTGCTCCGTGGTTGTGTATGTACAAGCTGAAAGGACAGACACCAAATTGGCTTCTATTCCTTAGGCTCTGGTCCATTCTATAACAACCACTATAGGAAGGACTCAAAATTTCCTTCTCTTTTAGGTTAGAAAATTTTAGCTTCCACCTTGCCCTCGTGCCAGTTGGGTGCGCTGTTCACTATATGAGCATTATAGTGAGCAAAACCAATTGACCATGTATTATTTTTCCCAGTAATCTTATTTTATTAGTAATTTTTAGTGTATAACTTAGTGGATCTCACTATGAGACTTCCATGCTTGCATGTCCTTGTGCATTGCTCATGTTCATCCCCCCATTATCCTTTCATGATCCTCAATTTATCATAATCTTGTTGTGACCACAAAGACAATACAAAGGCTATTACTGGCTATAAGCTTGCTCATTTACTCATTCAGCAAGTAGTTTCTGAATATTTACTGTGCACCAGACACTGTTCTAAGCTTTGAAAATATGGAATTGAGCAAAACAAAATTTCTGCCATCATGGAGGTGATAATCTAATGGAACAAGGCCATGTAGGCAGAGGCCACATTTGCTCCCCTCTCTTGATACTGTGATTATTGTGGTAGATGTTGCTAGGTTCTTCTTAGACCAAACATCTGAAATAATCAGAATACCAGGCTAATGGTACAGCTCTACACTCTGCCCCAGGATTTCTAAAAAAAAAAAAAACCATAAAAAAACCCAAAACAAAAAACCCCCAAACCTCTTACTCAACCTGTATCTCTTACTCTGCTGCTCTGGAATCCTCTGTCATGGCAAGTTCTATTAACCTGACTAAGCTCCTTGGCCACCTTCTACATCTTAGAAACTTCACAACTAACTTCATCTTCTGTTCAACAGGATTTCTTCTGTTCCTTTAATATTCCCTCTAGATTCACTTCTTCCTTTCCTCTGGCCCACGTCTTTCTCTTTTTTTTAATGTTAGCTCTCTTCCTCTACTTCCTAGATTATTGAGCTAATATCTTTCAATCAACCCTGGCCCACCATGCTGCTACATCAGCCTACTGTGAGTCTTGTCAACAGATAGGATGTGTGTCAAGAGGTTCATTTTGTAAAACAGAAGTTGAAAGAAACCTAAAGCAACAGAATCAGGGTTGGAAAGAAAAGTCATTTATACTAGATAGAGCTCATTCTTGGCAGCTCTCTGCCATGGCATTTCCTCTTCATACTGCTTCCTTCCCCACCTCAAGGTCAAATTTAAAAATGTGCATTCTGACACTCACCATTGTGCCTTTTGATTGTTGGGTGGCTGGTGTGTGGTCAGAGATTTCTCAGCTCTTTGTAGATTTGTGTAAAAACTCTGTGACACAGAGTAGAAAGGCTCATGGGGAAAAATCTTGCTCACAGAAGAGCTAAAATCAAAGGAATGCTACAGGCTGTAAAAAATGGCGCCCCGTTCCATGGCTTGAGACTGTGAGCATTCATGCCTTGGAATAGGTAAGCTGGAAAAAGTGAGGTGTGGGGAGAATGGGGATTTTCACATCGCAGCAGAGGATTCCATGTCTTCTTTTCAGGTTTGATTGTACGTGGGTGGTGTATGATTATAAGCACTCATAAATTGTCTACTCTGATATTGAATTCAGTTCCCTCCATATGTGTCAGCATGAGCTGAGCTGAAGCCAGTGGAATGGGCCAAAATATACTAGAAGTGTGGCCAAACCAGCAACAGAAGCCTTGAAAACCCAGCTAGCAAGACCTGTAAACCCAGTTATTGGAGTAATAGGTTTCTTGTCCTGAGCTACATAGATGTGATTTTTTCCTTCTTGGGGTGGAATGGGAAATGAAAAGATGCTGATAGAGAAATGGACTTGCTTCTCCAGTTGAAAGTAGCATTTAGTAACGTAGAAACCCATTTAGAAATTTTAGGTAAAACCTATCATGTGTCATTCCATATGATGTTCAAATTTTCTATTGTAAGATAGATGTTTCCTGTATGTTTCTTTCTTCTCTTTTGGTAGGAGGATGCAATCATGACTAGAAACAACATTATACATTTTTAGTCACTGGAAAAAAGTGATTTTGACCTCTATAAAATAGCAATGAGAAAATAAGAACACTGAATCCCAGAGAAGTAGGAAGGTACTGTGCACATATTTCCCATTACTACCTACAGTTTGGGGTTTATAGGTAGATTTGATTGATTGATTGATTGATATTTGGTAGAGAAATTGTGTTTTGTGTGTTTTGTTTAAATGTGAGTCATTTTGGAGGTTGGTAAGGGTAAAGGGAATTAAAGAATAATTGCATTTGAAAATTAGACAAGTACAGTGTAAATAGTTTGGTTATAGCTTAGATATCTTCTTTATGGCTGTATAATATTTATCAAATAATACTCACTGTAAACTGTATTGAATGAAAATTGTCTACAGAGACTCTTATAAAGACATGGCTAGACTTAAGGTACTCGTGGGCCCTGAGACAGAGATTCTTGAATAAAGCATTCTTAACCTTTTGGGACAATAATCTAATTGGGCAAGTTACATTGAGGTAAATGAGTGAATCTGCTTGGATCCAGTTCAAGGGTTCATATATGGGTCTGATATGAGGACTCCTTTGCATATGAAATTATTGATGACATTTAGACTATTCTTTCACTAGGTATTTATCTTAGTTTGTTTTTTGCTGCTATGACAGAATACCTGAACTTAGGTATTTACAAAAAGCAGATGTCTTTCTTACAGTTCTGGAGAATGGACAGTCCAAGATGGAGGTGCCCACATGTGGTACGGACCTTCATGCTGCGTCATCCATGGCAGTGGGTGGGAAGATCAAGAGAGGGAAGAGCATGGAACTGATCCTTGAGCAGGAACCCACTCCTGTGATAATGATGACATTCAGCCATTTGTGATGGCTCCATGGTTAATGACCTGTTAAAGATCCTGCTTCTCAACACTGTTGCTCTGGGGATTAAATATCCAACACACAGACTTTGGGGGTTACTTCAAACTATAGCAGTAATCAAGGAAATTATCATAAGTTTTATTTTTCTGTTTTTTTTCTCCCCCCAGGAAAAGAGAAGGATGCCTTTGAAAACAATAAAATAGTTCACAGATTGCATCATTGAAGAGAACTGATAATCGGATCCTATTTTTTGAAACATGAGGGGTATAGTCTTATTAGTGAGGAAGTCCTTTTTGCTTCTTCTAGAGTCATGAGACTAGGTGACAAGGCATGGCCAGGTGTGGCAACAGTAACATGAATTCCATGAGATAGGGAAACTGAGATCTCAATCAGAAACTGAACAGGTACTAAGGGACACTGTTAGAAGAAGGGAGGACATGGGAGAAGCTGAAGATTACAGATATCCCGTTAGTGCTGGAGCTGCAACATAGTAGCTACTCAGTAAATATTTATCCAATGAATGAATGTGAGTAAGATTGAGAGGTGGATGTGAGGAGGAGCCACATGACAGCATCTAAAGGTCTCTTCCATGGGTTTAGGAGAGTTGTTGTTGTTGTTGTTGTTGTTGTTGTTAGGTGCTGTCCAGTCGGTATCTGACTCATAGTGACCCTCATAGGGTTTTGAATGGCTGACTGTTTCGGGATTGCCTTGGGAGTGGATTGCCAGGTCCTTCTCCCATTTTTTCAGTGCTGGGAATTAAACTCAGGTCCTCAGAGGCTGCAGCACAGCTCTCTACCAACTGAGCTAAATCCCAGCCCTTAGGAGAGTAGGTTAGTGTTTTTAGAAGAGGCTAATCAAGATGAGAGCTGAAATTTAGCTCAATTGGTAGAGTGCCACTCTGCAGTCTCTGAGGTCCCAAGTTCGATTCCCAGCACCCCAAAAGTGGGAGAAGGACATGGCAATCCACTCCCGAGGCAATCCCAAAACAATCAGCCATTGAAAACCCTATGAGGGTCACTATGAGTTGGACATGACCTAACAACACCTAACCACAACCACCACCAAGATGACACAGAATCCATTGCTTGACTGGGTGCTAATGGCACAAGTGAGGAAACTGGCAAGTGTCCTGGGATCTAGGTCGAGCTTTAGGGGAAATCACCCTTAGGTGATGAAGCTATGAGCTTCAGGGCCCTGGGGATAAGGCATCAGGGCCAGCCTAGGTGCGGAGGCAGGCTGCTAGTGGTAGGCAGGAGCTCTGTGGACTCCAAAGGACACCCCCCAAACAGTCCTTTCAGTCCAAGGGCCAGTTTGCCTGTTCCAGGTGTAACCTACGTTTGGCCTCATAGGATCCTAAACAAAGAAAGCAACTCCTATTTCAAAAGCATGAAGCCTTTGACTTATGAATATGTAGAACATATTCCTTTGTAGAACAAATTGACTTATTCCTTTGTAGAACAAAATGCTTTAGGCAGTGGTTCTAAAATATTAAAAGGAAAAGAATTCTCCTGAATCCCTAATATTAACATAAATTGTTCTTAGGATGATGTTACATAAATATGCACATACAAATATATAACTAGGAATGAACTCTTTATGCTTATAAGTGTTACACACTTACACAATCAAATTTAATGTTAAATTAAATTCAGACCCTGGATTTGGCATGTCTGTACTTCCTTACTATGTGCTACATGATGACTCACTTCTCCCACTGCTGTCAGTGACTTAACTGCCAACAAATTTTGTACAGTGTGCTGTGAAGTCACTGGTCTTTCAGTTGGTTTTGATGCTTCATTTAAAACTTATTTCCATCATACTTATTTTCTCATTTGCCTATGGTAATTAATGTAACATCTAATGTCAAATTAAACCTGATTGTGCTAGATAACTTAAGAAACAAAAGTATTAGTCTATTAAAATGTCTCAATTAGCCAGGCATGGTGGTGCATGCCTGTAATCCCAGCCACTCGGGAGGCAGAGGCAGGAGGATCACAAGTTTGAGATGAGAGGAAGTCTGCATAATTTAGCAAGACCCTGTCTCAAAAATTTAAAAAATGGACTGGGGGTACAGCTCAGTGGTTCAGCACTTGCAAAGGATGACCCTGGGTTCAACCCCCAATACTGCAAAAAGAAAAAAAAGAGTCTCAATTATAAATGCCCCATTCAACTTTTAACTTTCTAATGGCTAAAATGATTCAGTATGAATAAAAAGTGTGGCAGTGGCATAATTATTGTTATTTGGACATCAGGGCATCAATTTAATAGCAAGTAAGTATGCTTAGCGGGCTGGGATTTAGCTCAGTTGGTAGAGAGCTGTGCTGCAGTCTCTGAGGACCTGAGTTTAATTCCCAGCACCACAAAAAAATGGGAGAAGGGCCTGGCAATCCACTCCCAAGGCAATCCCGAAACAGTCAGCCATTGAAAACCCTATGAGGGTCACTATGAGTCGGATACCGACTCGATGGCACCTAACAACAAGAAGTATGCTTAGCAAGTAAGGTAAAATGCTACAAATTCAGAATATCTCTTGGCACTAATATGGTCATAAATACAGCTAAGCCATGGCTAATGAATTAATGGCAGCACATAGCACACAGTACTCATTTGTACACTGTTGTTAGGTGCCATCAAGTTGGATCCAACTCATAGCAATCATATGTACAACAGAAGGAAACACTACCCAACACTGAGCCATACACATGATCTCTGCATTTGAGCCTAGTGTTGCAGCCACTATGTTTCTTCTCATTTTGAGTCATGCCACATCAGCAAAAGGAGGTCTCAGGGGATTTACTCCATTGCCATCATTAAAATCGATTCTATGTTGAGGAGATAGCTGTTTCCCAGTCATTTCCTGAATGCTTTCCAGTCTGGGGGGCTCATTTTCCGGCACTATATTTGACAATGTTTCTCTGCTATTCATAGGGTTTTCAATGGGTTTATTTCAGGAGTGAGCTGCTGGGTCCTTCTCCCTAGTCCGCCTTAGGTTGGAAGCTCAGCCGAAACTTGTTCATCGTGGGTGGTCCTGCTGGGATGTGAAATACTGGTGACATAGTTTTCAGCATCAACATGCAAATACCCATAGCATGACAAGCTGACAGACATGTGGAGATTAGCCAAATTTGTTGTTGTGATTGTCATGTGCCCTTGATTTGGGTCTGACTCATAGCAACCTTATGTATAACTGAATGAAACACTCCCTAATACTGTGCCATGTCTGGCACTATTGTCAGTGCTTCTCTGCTATTCATAAGGTTTTTAATGGCTGATTGTTTTGGGAGTGGGCTGCCACATCCTCCTTCCAAGCCTGCAGCACTTGGTATTCCAAGCAGTCTCCTATCTAAGGACTAACTAGGGCCAATCTTGGCTTAGCTTCCAAGATCTGATTAGATGGGATGCTAGGGTGGTAAGGCTGTGGGCTAGCCAAATTTTGTCTTGTTAGGTGTCATTGAGTCAGTCCAACTCATAGTGACCCTCATAAGGGTTTTCAATGGCTGAGTGTTTCAGGATTGTTTTGGGAGTGGGCTGCCATGTCCTTCTCCCATTTTTACGGTGCTGGGGAGTGAACCAATGTCCTCAGGTGCAGAGCAGCACTGTACCAACTGACCTAAACCCCAAATGGGGCTGGGGTTTAGCACAGTTGGTAGAGTGCTACTCTGTGCACTTTGAGGCCCTGAATTTGATCCCCAACACTGCAAAAATGGGAGAAGAACATGGCAATCCACTTCCAAAACAATCCTGAAACAATCAGCCATTGAGAACCCTACATAGAGTCACTATTAGTTGGACCCAACTTGACAACCAAATTTAGGTGCTGGAAAATCATAGGCCTTTTACATTTCATTTCATTCACATACTGAATATAAATTTATTCAATTAAAAGAGGAATTCCATCCAAATTGCTTTTAAAGAGTTGAGATATTACCAAAAGCTACTACCATATTTCAGCTGTAGAATTTGTATATTGTTTGAGATCTCTTTCAATACTGAATTTGTTAAGTTCTCTTCTGTTGCAGGAATGATGAATATTTGCTGACCCGTTTCACTGACGTTGACTTAGATTTTGAGGTTGAGTAGTTTTTTAAAGTCTCAAACATTTCTAAAATATGGTTGTTGATAGGAAGTAAAAATCTCATGCCATTTTGATAAAACTATTTTTGTATTTATCATTTGTTTTGGCAAGAAAATTCAAATTTTTGTTACTCTGTCAGATTATATAAGTGTTCATACATTTAATATTGCAGCTTGTTTTAGATACAACTATGAAATATATGTGTATTATAGTTAAGTTCAGGTGTATTTCTGTTCCTTAGACTTTTTATTTTAATAAGAACATGCATGACCATCCCATTGTGCTTCAATAAAATTTGAATGCATATTACTACCTCACAGACAAATATTTTTTTTCTTTAGTGTTTAAGTTTAAACTCAGTCTTCACGATAATGTCAGATATACCACCTTTGTCTCAATGAACTTTACTGAACTGGATGAAAAAACTCCAACATCACTGAAATCACCAAACTTTTTATTTGAATCATGAAATGACATTGAGGTGAAATTATCACTGGAATCAATAATTATTGTCATTTCCCTTTCCCTTCCTTCTTCTTTTTTTCTTTTCTTTTTGCTGTACTGGAGAGTTAGACTCAGGGCCTCTTATATACTACGCTATTGTTCTCCTAATGAGCTGAACCCTAAGCCTTTTTAAAATTTTGATTGTGAGATAGGGTCTTGCTAAATTGTACAGGCTGTCTGTTGTCTTGAACTCATGATCCTCCTGCCTCAGCTTCCCAAATTGCTGGGATTATATGTGTGTGCCATGCCACCTGGTATCATTTTATGTTTTATATGTGTATAAGAAAATCTGAAACTAAAAATGAGATTATTTAAAAAAATAATTATTTGATGCAAATAAAAAGTCATGCTCTAAAGAGTGGTTTCAAAGTGTCTCTTGCAGCTGCATATGTTATCGCTGATGTCATTGTACAGCCTGGATGGAACTGGGTAGAAAATGTTGATAAATATTTTGTGTAAATTATATATTTATCATAAAGTACCTGGAGAAATGGATATTTGGTACTTAAATATTATTAAACTTTTACTTTTTAGGTCATTTATCCTGAAAGCACTTGTTAAAAAATAAAAAGAGCTTTCAAACACTAAAATACATTGGTATAGATATACACTATATATAACCAAAACCATTTTAGCAAGTATTTAGACTGTTCTTCACATTCTGTCAGGAGTGATCAACCTCTATTTACCATGCTATTTCCTATGTAATTTTCTCATATCTCCCTAGTTTATAATTTTCTACGTTTTCCACTGACCATACTGGCTGTTGACCTGGTGGCTTTGAGTGTTTGAAGAGCTTTGTCATTGTCTAGCATACAACTGATTGCTACATCAAGTGACCACCAGGGACAGTATTGAGTAATTCCCCCATGTCATCTCTCCCAGATCAAAAGGAATCAGCTATAGCTGGTTGGTTGTATCTTAAGGCTTTTTGTTTTATTAGCAGGCAAAACTTCATGTTGCTCTATAAAGGGAGGTATTAATTATGCTGTGTATAGAAACTTTCAGGAAAAAAGAGATGCATTATTACTGGTCATCCTTTAGAATCTTACCATGTGTTTAAGTGAGGATTTTATTTTCTCAATAACTAATGAGACCATTGCAGAAGTTGTTGCTGTTAGGGGCTGTTGAATCAGGTCCAACTCATAGCATCTCTCATAGGGTTTTCAATGGTTGATTGTTTCAGGATTGCTTTGGGAGTGGATTGCTACCTCCTTCTGTTTCTGCGGTGCTGGGGATTGAACCTGGGTCCTCAGAGAGTGCAGAGTAGCACTCTAAGCTAGGCACATGAAATAGAAGTCTATCAAGCTCTTCCCACAATATTTTAATACAATAATTAAAGAAATAGCTTATTAAAATAGAAAATATATGAGACAAATCCTAAATAGGACAGGATACTGGGGCAATGTATATAAACTAGAATATCATGGGCAAATGAGGATGTATGGATGTGTGTTTGCTCTGTCTCTGGGAGAGCACCTCAATTGTCAGGGCTTCAGCTATGAGTTCTTTTTTTTGTGGCTGAAGTCACTGTGTTGACTCCATCTCTCCTAAAACTTGATTTTCCTCCAGCTGTTATTTCCTAGCTCGGCATATGACACTTATTGCTCACTTATTATTCAAATTAAAACTTCATGGACTACCCTAACTGTTTTTTCAGCTCCTGTCATACCATAGCTATTGCCACATTTTCTCTGTTCTCCTTCCCACATGGCACATGAATCCATCCATTTCTCTTCATGTCTATCTATCTTGGTCTGTATGGTGGCATGTCTAACCTGGACTAGTCCAGCATGTGATCGCTCATCCTCTAGCAATGCCCTCACCCCTCTGTAAACGATTCTCCACACTCTGACCAAGACTAGTTTTTAAAAATGAAATTCCATTCCATTACTTCCCTAGTTAAAGCCTCTTAATGACTTCCCCTTGTTTTTAAACTAAAGTTCAAATGTTGTGGCATGGTCTGCACTGATAATCTTGATGTTTCCATTCTAAACTCTCATTACCTCCCCACATTTGCTTCACGCTAGTCTTTCAATCCCTGAGATATGCTATATTCTTACATCCACAAGCTATTAATGCTAGGGAAAATTTTTCATCACTTTAGCTATCTTCATATTCTCCATCTCAAATAGTGAATTTCTGAAAAGCACCAAAAACATGAAGTCCTGAACTCTGTCATCTGCTTCTTGGTGTCTATGTGGAGTGAAAAAACCTTGTGTGGTTAGGGTGGACTGAGGTTTTCCTAGAGGAATCCATGTTTCTTGCTGACTTGTATTTCTGGTTCTGTTTAAGTGAAGTTTTGTTCTTCTATCTGGGAGTCACACTGTTTATTTTCATCTGTAATAAAGGCTCAGAGTAGTGGGGACTTTGGGATGGAGTACATAATGCACACTCTTACCTTTGGGCAGGGCTCCACCAGAATTAGTTCATGTTGAAGATCTCTAAGTTGTATGTTCATAGGGGTTTCAACAGCTAATTGTTTTGGGAATAGGCTACCAGGTCCTTCTCCCTACTCTGTCTTAGTCTGGAAGCTCAGCTGAAACCTTATCCACCATTGGTGGACCTGCTGGTATCTGAACCAGTGGCATAGCTTTCAGCCTCACAACACCCAAGCCCCCACAGCATGACAAGCTGACAGACAATACTATGCAATGCAGGAAACATCAAAAGAAGATGGAAGGAATATACAGAGTCATTATACTGGAAAGGATTAGTGGGGTGATCAACCATTTCAAGAGGTTGTATATGTTCAGGAACCAATGGTACTGAAGAAGTGGAAGCTGCCCTGAAGGAATTGATAAAGGCTCCAGGAATTGACAAAATGAAATGTTTCAACAACTGAAGCAGCACTAGAGGTGCTAACTTGTTTATGCCAAGAAATTTAGAAAACAGCTACCTGGCCAACTGACTGGAAGAGATCCATATTTGTTCCTATTTCCAAAAAGGGGGATCCAACTTGATGTGAAAATTATCAAATGATATCATTAATATCACACACAAGTAAAATTTTGCTAAAGATTATTCAAAAGCAACTGCAGCAACATATTGACAGAGAACTGCTAAAAAGTCAAACTGGATTCAGAAGAGGTCATGGAACCAGGGACATCATTGATGATGTCACATGGATATTGGCCCAAAGCAGAGAATACCAGAAAGATGTCTATCTATGTTTTATTGACTATGCAAAGGTATTTGACTGTGTGTATCACAACAAATTATGGATAACATTGCCAAGAATGGAAATACCAGAGCACTTAATTGTACTCATGAGGAATCTGTACATGGACCAAGAGGCAATTGTTCAAGCAGAACAAGGAAATATTGCCTGGTTTAAAGTCAGGAAAGGTGTGCATCAGGGCTGTATCCTTTCACTATACCTCTTCAATCTCCATGCTGAGCAAATAATCTAAGAAGCTGGACTTTATGAACAAGAACATGGCATCAGGATTGGAAGATAAGTCATTAGCAGCCTGTGTAATGCAGATGACACAACTTTGCTTGCTGAAAGTGAAGAGGATTTGAAACATTTACTGATGAAGATCAAAGAACAGAGCCTTCAGTATGGATTGTGCCTCACCATAAGAAAACAAAAATCTTTACAACTGGCTCAGTAAGCAACCTTGTGATAAATGGAGAAAAGATTGAGGTTGTCCAAGTTTTTGTTTTACTTGATTCTGCAATCAATATCCATGGGAGCAGCAGTTAAGAAATCAAAAGACACATCGCATTGGGAAAAAATTTTGCAAAAGACCTCTTTAAAGTGTTAAAGACTAAATATGTCACATTGAAGACAAAGGTATTCCTGACTCATGCCATGATACTTTGAGTCACATCATATGCTTGTGAAAGCTGGATGTTGAATAAGGTAGACAGGAGAAGAATTGATGCTTTTGAATTATGGTGATGCAGACAAATATTGAATATACCATGAACTGCCAAAAGAACCAACAGATCTGTCCTAGAAGAAGTACAACCAGAGTGTTCCTTGGAAGCAAGATGACTAGACTGTGTTTTATGTATGTTTAATGTATTGTCAGGAAGGACCAATCCCTGGAGAAGGACATCATGTTTGGGAGAGTGGTGGGTTGACAAAAAAAGGAATACCTTCCACTAGATGGATTGACACAGTGTCTGCAACAATGGGCTTAAACACAAAAGAGATCGTGTACCTGGTACAATGTCAGGGAGTTACTTCATCCTGTTGTACATAGGGTTCTCATGAGTAGGACCTGATTCAATAGCATCTAACAACAACTAACAACAAATTATATGTAGTATGGAAAGATATTTTCTGCTTTCCCCCAATACAAGAGATCAACTTCAGTGTATACTGGCTGTAAGAATAGACTTTCTAACATTCGATCTTAATTCTTCAGTTCCAGTGTGGATTCAAAATGCAGTTGTCTTATTTCTATGAAAAGTACAGAATGGTTAGCTATTTTTTTCCACCCAAAGACTCTTCCTAAATATGTTAACTGTTCATAAATTAACCTTTAGAGTTGTGCAGGGTAAACTAAAATATACTTCTGGGTATAAATTCCGTTCCCTAAGATGACTTTTCTACTAGAAAATCAAGCTACGTAAAGTTAAAAATTCATAATGCTTAGGGAATTTGAAGTTTTGTATTTAAAAAGTGAACATGCAATCCAAGTTATGTTTTATCTGTGTCCCAAAAGACTGGGAAGTGTCTTCATAGAAAATTTCTTATTACAGAACAGATTTTATAGTTATATTATAATTGTGGTAGACAGAGGTGTCTGATTTAAGACTGTAATAATGGATGACTCTGGTATTGTGGCAGCCCTTTAGAGTCTGAGCTTCATTTTCAAGGGTCATATAATTCTTTCTAGTTCTGCTTCTTGAATGATTTCAGTAGCTGCTACAGTGTTCTAGCAATAGGGGGACAGGAAAGGACAGAGAGAGGAGTAGGTAGGGGAAGGGTGGTAGATTTGAAATCAAATTTATGACTACCTCTTTCTGTTTGTTTCCCTTCTTGTCTATTTTCCCTCTCCAATCAACTCCACCCAACCCCAGACACTCTGAACCCCAGGTGGAACTGAAACAAAACATTTCTGTGCACCTGAAGCTACTGAAATAGCCTCTGCAAGTCCTATAAAGGGCATTTAGTGAAACACAAAGTAAACAGACACATGATGAAAGGCTGATGGTGGCTGTGCTCATGAAAAAGACAGAAAGAGGAATAAGTTCATTCTAGTCAAAGGTTAGTCTTATTTTATTTTTATAATTGTTTGGGGTTGAGCCCAGGAACCCATGCATACTGGGCAAGTGCTCTACCACTAAGTTGCACCCCTAGCCCTTTATATATCTTTTGTTTTTGAGACATAGTCTTGCTAAGTTGTGCATGCTCTCTCTAGTCTTGAACTTGAGATCCTCCTGCCTTAGCTTCCTGAGTAACTGGGATTACAGGCCTGTGCCATGGTGCCCAGTAGGTTGAATGCAGTCAGTATCTGGCCTTGTACTAGAACTTCTTTTAACCCTCTGTGGATGCAACATCCTGCTGGAGAAGGCATGTCACTTAACCTCTCTGGGACAATAAATAAAAAGAGGAGATAGCACCAGCACACCTCTCAACACTAACTCTCTGGGATTCACATGTATAAGTCAACCTCACATAAAACAAATAATGATGGGGATAAAAACACATAGAATAGATCCATATGGAGATGAATTTCAACTTCGGCTTCTGGATTCTATTGACCAGCTAGTTCTTTGATATCCATATTTAAGATAATTTAGAAATTTCCAGTGCAGCTTAACATGTATAGTAAATTGCATATACTATTTGGAGGACAGTGTAGACTGAAGTTATTTACGTGTTAAAGACTTTGCCTTATTCCTTCAATTGGGCCCCTGATGTGAGCTCATCCACTGGTTTGAACCATTAGTTGAAGCTGTAACCATGGCTCCAAGTCTAATTGAATCCATAATTGAGTGTCAGATTTACATTAATATTATGAGGTGGAAACTGAGTCATTTAGAGAGGGGACAGCACCTGTATAGAGAAGAATACATAGGATTAGTTTCTGCATCTAGCAAATATTTCTGAATATTTGGGTACCCATGTGAGCACACACAGAGGCACACATACACTCATACAGATACAATCAGATGAATAGACTGGCCTGCTTAAGCCCATCTGAAGCCACTGGACATGAGATGGGCAGGCCATTTGCATGTGAACAGATGTGATGGGAACACCAAGGGTGAAGCACAAATGAGGATGTGTGGGTTTTTGCACAGACACTAGTCTTCTCTGCATGTACAGTCAGGGGTTTTTCTTGGACAGGGGATTCTGCTTTCTTGTCCTTCTTCCCTACTGTAAGTCGGTATTTGTCCTGAGACATTGCAATGATTTTACTGAATCCTTAACTTAGAAAATTTAGAATATGGTGATATGTTATATATTATAATTATGTAATATATCATATAAAATATATAATACGCTTTTTCACTTTTTTTGCAGGAAGACATGTTATTTATTTTGACATTTTTTGTCAGAGTGTTTTCCTTTACTTCCAGGGACAGACTTTCCCATACATACACTTTTCATAATATAAGCAAGTATAATATGAGTATTATTGCACTCACCAAGTATTTACTACATAACCTTATGTATACATTACTGCAGTAAAAATCTTTCAAAGTATGTTCACCAGTTGTCCAAACCAAATTTTTTTCTTACTTATCCCACATTTTATTTAGCTGTTGTCGTTAGGTGCCATTGAGTAGGGTCTGACTCACAGCAACCCTATGTACAACAGAACAAAACACTCCCTGACACTGTGCCATGCCTGGCACTATTGTCAGTGCCAGGCATAGGGTTTTCTTTCTTTCTTTTTTTCCTTTTGTTAGTAAATGTTGGTGGGGTACAGAGTAATGTAGCATTGACTTTTTCCATTATGCAACTATGACATCACTTTTGGTCACACTTTTATCAACTTACAAGGTTTATGGAAACTTTTGACTAATATGTAGTTAAATTCATATGCATATTTGGGTTATGTTCCCCTATTTTTCTGATAGACTCATGAAGTTGCATTGTTTACATTGAGATCATCCTCTCCCCCTTTTTCCCTCTACATTGATTCTCCTTCCCATCCTACCTTCCTCAAGCTTCATTTCCCTTTGCTAGTTCCCTCCCTCCTTCTTTCTACTCTTTATATTGTCCCTTTTTTGCTAAGTTTAAGTGTGCATTTGCATATATCAACTTATGTATAGGATTTTTTCTTCCATTGAGTAAGATTTGGCTCCCACATATGAGTGAAAACATATGGTATTTCTCTTTTTGAGCTTGTGTTCATTTTGCTTAAGATGATATTCTCCAGTTCCATCCATTTTGCTGAAAATGACATTATTTCATTTTTTTATTGCTGAGGAGTATTCCATTGTGTATATGTACCATTTTTTAATCCATTCTTTTATTGGTGGGCACACTGGTTGGTTTCATATCCTTGCTATTGTGAAAAGCACTGCATTGAATATGGAGATGCAGATGTCTCTGGTATGATGACTCCTTTTGGGTATATTCCCAATAGTGGTATGTTGTTGTTAGGTGCCTGAGTCGGTATCTGACTCATAGCAACCCTCATAGGGTTTTCAATGGCTGTTTCAGGATTGCCTTGGGAGTGGATTGCCAGGCCCTTCTCCCATTTTGTGGTGCTGGGAATTGAAATCGGGACCTCAGAGACTGTAGAGCAGTGCAGCACTCTGATAACTGAGCTAAATCCCAGCAGTAGTGGTATACGTGGGTCATATGGCAGTTCTATTTTTAGTTTTCTGAGGTATCTCCATATTGATTTCCGGAATGGTTGAACCAATTTACAGTCCCACCAACAATGTAAGAGGGTTCCTTTTTCTCCACATCCTCACCAGCATTTGTTATTTAAAATACACAATATAAAATATATATAAATAAAATAAAATAATTACATAAATATCAAATAGTAATGTAATTATATATATTATGGGTATATATCTAAGCTGAAATTTGACATTACGTAGTTTAACTTGTAAGCCATACTTCTCAGACTTCCCCTTTTGTTTGAGTCATATGAAATCCTGACTCTTAAGTCTCAAAAGCTTAAAATAGCAACTCATGTTTTCTTGTTTTATTTTTTGAGACAGGAGCTTGCCATGTTACCTAGGCTGACCTGGAACTTGTTATATATCCCAGGTTGGCCTCGACCTCATGATCCTCCTTCCTCCATTTCTCCAGTGCTGCAAGTCTTATTCTTTGCTCACATTACAAGTTCATCCTGGACTGGCAAAAGGATTCCCCATGGTAACAACTTGTAGTCTAGCTTCTAGAAGTTCAATTGATCTATAAATATCTGTGATTACAAAATCAGTGAAACAATGCCTGGGGAAATACCCTCTGCTGCCTTTAGATGACACATACTTCTTCTACCACGTGTCTTTGCCTGAGGCAAGTGATATGGCCAACTTCAGGTTAAAGAAGCTAGTTACATCCTTCCCCCTAAGCCGAATAGCTAATACTAGTGACAAGTGTTTCCCTGATCCTCTCTCTCAATGACTGGGCTCAAATCTCTATCCCTCTTCCCCTTCTTTCCTCTTTGTACAGGGGCTTTTCTAAGCCTCCAGGTTGGTTGATCTCTGTTTATGATCCTACATCTTGAATCGCTGAACTTACTGGTTTCTTGTACCTGCTTAGTTTTCCAGGTTCTCCAAGAGGCCAGATATATGACATCTTGGAAAACATCTTTTTGATGAATTACATCCAATTTGATCCATACTGGAAAGTTATGGAAACTTAAGGTTTTATTTTGCAGATACCATTCTGAATGGATGCAATGATGCTGGACACTTCTTACCAAAAAAGGAACTTTTTATAGTTCAGTACCTACTAATTTCTTTTTATTAGTATTTTACTTGTACATATTTATGGGATTGTTGTTGTTGTTAGGTGCTGTTGAATTGGATCTGACTCATAGTGACCCTATGTACAACAGAATGACACACTCCCTGACACTGTGCCCTACACATGATCTTTTTATGTTTGAGCCCATTGTTGCAGTCACTATGTTTCTTCTCATTTTGAGTCATGCTACATCAGAAAAAGGAGGTCCAAGAGGCTTTACTCCATTCCTGTCATAAAGTCAACTCTACTTTGAGGAGCCAACACTTTCTCAATTGTCTTTTGAAGGCCTTCTGGCCTGGGGGTCCTCTATATTTGGTTCTATATTTGACAATGCCTCTCTGCTGCCTATAGGGTTTACAATGGCTAATTATTTTGGGAGTGGGCTGCCAGGTCATTCTCCCTAGTCTATCTTGGTCTGGAAGCTTAGTTGAAACCTGTCCACTATGGGTGGCCCTGCTGGTATCTGAAATACCAGTGGTACAGCTTTCAGCATCACAGCAACAGAGAACCCCCATAGCACAATGAGCTGACAGACACGTGGAGGATTTATGGGGTACAGAACGATAGTTCAGTTCATATACACAGTATGCAATTATTAAATTTGTTGTTGGTACTTTCACTTCCTTAAATATTATATAAAACTTTTTGATTAACATGTAATAATAATTGTAGATATTTATGAGGTATAGTATGATTTTTTTTTTAAAGTTACACACAGTGCTGGGTGCAGTGGTGCATGCCTGTAATCCCAGCGACTCAGGAGGCAAAGGCAGGAGGATTGCAAGTTCAAGACCAGAGGCAGTCTGCATAATTTAGTGAGATCCTGTCTCAAAAAAATAAAAAAAATGGACTAGGGGTTCAGCTCAGTGGTACAACACTTGCAAAGTATGCAAGCATGAGGCCCTGGGTTCAACCCCCAGTACCGCAAAAACAAACAAACAAACAAACAAACAAATAAAATAAAATTACATACAGTATATTGAAATTCATTATCAATTTCCATACAGTTGCCTCCTGTATTTTGTACTTGTTCTCTCCCTCTTTACCCTTTATTTTGTTTTATTTTGTTCCCCCCACTACCTTTCTCATTGCCCTCCTCTTTCCATTATTTCCCTCCCCCTCTCATATGGGTCCATTTGTATTTTTCTGTCTTAGATATGTATGTATATATATATATACCTGTAGCCATACCTCTGTGGTGTCAGATCTCAGAAGCTAAGCAGGGTCAGGCCTGCTTAGTACTTGGATGGGAGATCACCTGGGAACACCAGATGCTGTAGGCTTGGGAGAAGGACCCTGCAACCTACTCCAAAAAATCAATCTGCCACTGAGAACCCTATGAATAGCAGAGAAGCACTGGCAGTAGTGTTTCAACTGTTGTATATAGGGTCACTATAAGTAGGACACCACTGACTCGATGGCACCTAAAAACAACAACAACAACAACATATATTTGTGTGTGTGTGTGTGTGTGTGTGTGTGTGTGTGTGTGTGTGTGTATGTAATTTTACTTATTTAATTTAATTTTCTTTATGGTAGATTTAGCTCCTGCAGGTGACTGAGAACATGCAGTATTTCTCTTTTTGAGTCTGGGTTATTTCACTGATGATCTTCAGTTCCATCCATTTTGCTGCAAATGACATAATCTCATTGGTCTTTACTGCTCAATAATATTCCATCATGTATATATACCACATTTTAATCCAGTCATCTGGTGATGGACATCTGGCCTGATTCCATATCCTTGCAATTGTGCAGAGTGCTGCAGTAAACATGGAAGTGCAGGTTCCCTGTGGTATGATGATTTATCTTCCCCCGGGCATACTCCTAGAAGTGGTATTGTTGAATCATGTGGTAGTTTTAATTTTAGTTTTCTGAGGACTCTCCATACTGATTTCCATACTGCCTGAACTAATTTATAGTCTTATCAGCAGTGTAAAACTGTTCCTTTTCCTTCATTCTCACCAGTATTTGTTGTTTGTTTTATTGATGTTGGCCATTCTCACTGATGTGACATGAAATCTCATTGTAGTTTTGATTGACATTTCCCTGATGGCTAAGGATATTGAACATTTTTTATATGTGTATTGGGCATTTTTATTTCTTCTTTTGAGAACTGTTTGTTTAGTTCCATTGCTGACTTATTTATTGGATTATTTGTTACTTTGTTGTTTAATTTCTTGAGTTCTTTTTATATCCTAGATATTAATCCTCTGTCAGATGTATAGGAAGCAAATATTTTCTCTTATCCTGTGGGCTCTTCCTTTACTCTATTAATTTCTTTTGTTGTGCAAGACCTTTTTATGTAATCCCATTTGTGAATTCTTGGTGCAATTTCCTAGACTATTAGAGTCTTGTTAAGAAAGTACTTGCCTATGCCTAAGTGTTGGAATGTGTTCTCTCATTTGCTTTGAGTAATATTAAAGTTCCAGTTTCATGCTAAGATATCTGATCTGTTTTGAGTTGATTTTCATACAGGTCAAGAGATACAGGCCTACTTTCATTCTTCTGCATATGGATATACTGTTTTTCCAACACCATTTGTTGAAAAGGCGATTTTTTATCCAATCTATGCATTTGGCACCTTTGTTGGAGATCAGATGGCTGTAGCTGCATGGGTATACATCTGGGTCTTCTGTTCCATCTATCTTCATATCTTTGTGTGTGTGTGTGTGTGTGTGTGTGTGTCAGTACCAAGCTGTTTTTGCTACTATGGCTCTGTAATATAGTTCAAAGTCAGGTTGGTATGGCTCTTGTGCTGCTCTTGCTGCTTAGGATTGTTTTGGCTATACAGGGTGTTTTGTGCTTCCATACGAATTTTAGGATTGCCTTTTTCAACTTCAGTGAAATGAATCATTGAAATTTTGATGGAAATTGCATTGAGTCTGCAGATTACTTTTGATAGTATAGCCATTTTCATAATATTAATTTTTCCAAGCCATGAGCAAAGGAGGTCTTTCCATATCTTCTAGTGTCTTCTTCAGTTTCTCTCTTTCTTTTCTTCTCTTTTCTTTTCTTCTTTTTTTCTTGGTGTACTTGGCAGCTGAATCCAGGCCCTGGCACATACTTTGCTAGTGCCCTACCACTGGCCTGCACCCCCAGCCCCTTTTTAAAAAAAATTTAAAGAGAGGGTCTTGCTGAGTTTCACTGGCTGCTTCTGTTCTTGCACTTGCAATTCTCTTGCCTCAGACTCCCAAGTTGCTGGTACTAAAGGTATGTGCTACCACATCCGGCTTGATTTCTTTCTTTAGTGTTTTGAAGTTTGCATTGTAGAGGTCTTTAGAATCTTTGGTTAGATTAATTCCTAAATATTTAATTTTTTGGTGGGCTATTGTGAATAGGATTGTTGTTCTGATTTTTTTCTCTTTCTGTTCATTATGGGTATACAGGAAGGCTACTCATTTTTGAGTGTTAATTTTGTATACTGCTACTTTGCTGAAGTAGCTAATTAGTTCTAAGAATTTTCCAGAGAAGTTTTTAGAGTCCTTTAAGTATGGGCTCATGTCATCTGTGAATAGGGATAATTTGACCTCTTTGCTCCCTGTTTGTATCCCTTTTACTTCTTTCTCTTGACTGATCACCCTGGCTAAGACTTGAATCACTATATTGAATAAGAGAGGAGAGAGTGAACATCCTTGTCTTGTTCCTTATTTTAGAGGGAATGCTTTCAATCTTTCCTTATTTAGTATAATGTTGGCTATAGGTTTGGTCATATATGGCCTTTATGATGTTGAGATATATTCCCAGTTTCTTCAGGACTTTTATCATGAAGGGATGTTGAATTTTGTTGAAAGCTTTTTCTGCATGTGTTGAGATAATCATGTGATTTCTGTTATAGAGTCTCTTGATGTGTTATATTACATGAATTGATTTGTGTATGTTGAACCAGGCTTGCAACAGTAGAATGAAGCTCACCTGGTCATGGTGTATGATTTTTTTTTATGTGTTACTGTATTTGGTTTGCAAGAATTTTATTAAGGATTTTTGCATCAATGTTCACTAACGAAATTGGTCTATAGTTTTCTCAAGAAAAGGAACTTTTGCTGTAAGCACAAAAATAAACTTGTCTAGTAGGTTATCAGTACTTTTGATTAGCTATGTAAATGTGGAAAGACACCTGACTGGCATGGTAATATTTTCCCATGAGTAAAATGAGTATTCATATTTCCAAGAATCTTCTTCATTTATAATTTTATGATTATATTATTTCTGCTTATAATCTCCCAGGAAAGCACATTAGTTTCCAACACACATTGGGGAAAGTGACAGTTATTACATTGCTTGGTATGATAAGTTGCAGTTCATTATTGAGCATTGTCCACAGAGAGTGTGTAGAAGCACATTGTGTGGCCACAGGGAGATCTAGTTCCATAGCTTGAGTGAAAGATCAGGGAAAATAAGACCGGTTGTTTAGCCCACTCCTTTGAGAGACCTAATGAGTTACTTGTGCACATAGTTGAGGAAATACACCCACCAGAATTTTTCTGTTCAACACAGATTTTGGTCTGGGGTTAGAGGTAAAGTCCTATGGTTAGGACTGAGAGGAGATGACCAAAATAATTTGATTATAGCATCCTGGAAGTTACATATCTTGACTTGTTTATTCTTTCTTCTCCCTTTAGCATTCAGACATAACAAAACCATGGACTATACAGGGACTGATTCTTTTGACTCCTCTCCAACACCATTGATTTCTCTCTCAAGATTTCAGTCTTGATGTACCTCTAAGCAACAAGGAACTGAATTGGATATTGCTTTGGAATCTATTTTTGGATCTTTCAATCAAGGAAATGAGTAATATTAATATGTTTTCTAACTTCCATTGAAATTGCCTGTTTAACAAGCACTTACTGAACATGCCTGTGGACCATGCTCTGTGCTGGGCACTGGAGACCCAGATGCCAATAAGACACAAGAAGTTGGCCCTGCTCTGGAGGCTCTAACAATCTTGCTGGCATATACCATATATGAAGAAGTTTGTAATTGAGGTACCTGGCCAGTCCCTATAGTACAGAGGAGCCAGTGATTTATTTCGTGGTTGAGCCAAGAAAAGCTACAGAGAGAAAAAGATGTTTCCGTGGGATCTTAAAGGGAGTAGGGTTTTGCTAAGCAGAGAGATTTAAGAAGAGGTTCAAAATTCAGGCAAAGGGAATAGCTTGGGAATATGTATTTCAGGCTATAGGACACATCCCCAATATATCGATCACCTATCTTTCCCAACAACAACAACAACAACAACAACAACAACAACATCTTTCCCAAAGATTTCCTTTCAATTTGCTTCTGATTTATACATGACCAAAGAATATGTACAATGAAAGTTCAAGTCAGGAAAAGGAAGCATGAGGGCTCTGTGGAAATGTAATCTGTCCTCTGGGAGCCTGCTATAGAGGCATGCAGCAAGCAGACAGGAGCCCACACCTGTTCACTATCTGTCAGGAATTTGAATCTCTGCCTTGCTACCTGTCTGTGATCTCACACATGAGTTAGCCTCTCTAAGCTTAGGTTTCCTTAGCCATAAAATGGGAATAATAGTACCTTCCCATTGAGATGTGATGAAAGCTAACTAACTGAATTAGCACATGCAAATCTCTGAGAACAGTTCTGGCACAAATTAAGCCCTCATTGTCAAATTTCATTGGTGTTATAATTATGATTTTAATAGTTTCCAAATTGTATTTCACCATAATTATTGAATGGTTGGCTTTATTTTCTTAGTGATAGTTCTCTTTTACCCTAAATGCTCCAATTTAGAATGGAAACATAGGATTGGGGGAGGCTTTAGTCAATTTCATGTAGACTAAATTTTGTTGAGTATATTGTTATGGGGCTTGCAGCTATACCACTGTGGATTCTGATCCCATTAGAGCTTGGAAAGCTAAGCAGGGTTGGGCCTGGTTAGTACTTGGATGGGAGACCACCTGAGAATACCAGGTGCTGTAGGCTTGGGAGAAGGACTTGGCAACCCACTCCCAAAAAACAGTCAGCCATTGAAAACCCCATGAAGAGCAGAGAAGAACTGACAATAGTGTTTTGCCTGTTGTACGTAGGGTTGCTATGAGTTGGACGCTGACTCAATGGCACCTAACAACAACAACAACAACAACAACAACAACATTACTATGAGCAAGGACCCATGCTAGCTACTGAAATAGTATGTTATAGGCAGGAGAACACCGACAAACTTGAGTTTTCATCTTGGATCTGCTAAGAGTAGCTCTGTGTCTTGATTAAAGGATAGCTGTGTAGCTATGTAAGCTTCCATTTCTTTCTTTATTTTTTTTATATCTAATGAACATACATAATGGGCTGGGATTTAGCTCAGATGGTAGAACACTGCGCTGCAGTCTCTGAGGTCCCAAGTTCAATTCCCAGCACTGCAAAAATGGAAGAAGGGCTTGGCAATCCACTCCCAAGACAATCCCGAAACAGTCAGCCATTGAAAACCCTATGAGGGTCGCTATGAGTCAGATACCAACTCGATGGCACCTAACAACAACAACATAACAACAATGAGCATACAACATAATGGGTTTCATAGTGGCCTTTTCATACAATTGTATTGTATACTTTGCTAGTGTCAGTGAGGTTTCAGATGATAAGAACTGAAGTGGAGATTCAATTTTTGTATTGTATCTTTCCCTTTCGTTAAAGTTCAGACCTTACCTTTTTGGGAGAATTATTCTTTTCACTTCAGTCTGGTGGAACTCTTATGGTAAACTATGTTGTTGTTAGGTGCTGTGGAGTCAGGTCCAACTCATAGAGACCCTCATAGGGTTCTCAATGGCTGATTGTTTTAGATTGCTTTGGGAGTGGACTGTCACATTCTTCTGTGGTTTTTGCAGTGATGGAGATTGAACCCAGGGCCAGAGAGCCTGCAGAGTGGCACTCTGGTGTTCCCAGGTGGTCTCCTGTCTCCTGTTCAAATACTAATCAGGCCCAACCCTGCTTAGCTTCTGAGATCTGATCGGATCTGACCCCATAGTGCTACAGCTACAGCCTTGTTAAACTATGTTGTTGTTGTTGTTGTTGTTAGGTGCCATCGAGTCGGTATCTGACTCATAGCGACCCTCATAGGGTTTTTCAATGGCTGACTGTTTCTGGATTGCCTTGGGAGTGGATTGCCAGGTCCTTCTCCCATTTTTACGGTGCTGGGAATTGAACTCGGGACCTCAGAGACTGCAGCTCAGCACTCTACCAACTGAGCTAAATCCCAGCCCTGTTAAACTATGGGATGTATCAAATTCCTCATCCTAGCCACTGAGCCACCAAATCTGTCCTGGATTCTTCCTCTGGTTCTCTGACCAAACTTAGCACAGGGAAGGCTTGAGGGAAAAGGTAGGGCTCTAGCTGGGCTCAAAGGATAAACACAATGGTGAGCAAAGTAGGAAAGGGGCTTTCTTGG
This sequence comes from Pedetes capensis, assembly GCA_007922755.1. Taxonomy (NCBI): domain Eukaryota; kingdom Metazoa; phylum Chordata; class Mammalia; order Rodentia; family Pedetidae; genus Pedetes; species Pedetes capensis. The sequence goes on from VMDO01004416.1 coordinate 98,952, forward strand.
CATACAGGATGCTGTGTGTCCAAAGTGCCATTGCAGGTTACTTAGTTAACAAATAGTTACTGGTCTACTATGGGGGCAAGCATGGAGGAAGTCGAAACTTAAAAAGATCTTGGAATCTGCTCCAGCTGGTTGTAAAAGTCATTTAAATCATAGAATACTGAGAAGAATCTGCAATATTTAAGAGAAATTTAGAGAAGCACATTCCACATTCCTGTGGGTTCTCTCTTCTCTTGCAAGGACTTTCTTCTTGGTAGCATTTTTAAATACTTCTCTGGTGTTTGAGTGAGGTTGGTATCATCTATATGTTTTTATCCCCTCTCTTTGAAAGCAAGCATAAATGGCCAGTTAAGACGAAAGTTGTCATCCCCGAGGGTCTTTCTTGACTAGTCAGCTGCTACCATTTTTCACTGCTCTGTCCTTACCGCTCTCTCCAGCTTGCATCTGCTTAAGCCACACTTGGGGCTAAACTTCAGGACTGTAAATGGAAATATTTTTACACGAGAAGCCTAATGCAGTTATTGTTTGCTCATTAGCTGCAGACTTCCAAGGTTTGGAGGGTCCTGGACAATAAAGGTGTACCATGTTTTCTTCATTATTTCTTAATGTCCCATGGTTAAAAGACTTCTCAGGTTAGGTCATAGTTAGCCTCACGTATCTCAACAGTGTATGTTTTCTTTCTTCAATGCAAGAAGCATCATATTAAAATGGTTGTCACATTCACTCATTCTAAGACATAAGCAAATCTAAACATTATTTTCTCTATCTATGAAATGGGATTTATAACATAACTTTACAGGGTTATCATAAAAATTAGTTGAAATAATTGATGTAGAATTATGCAACAATAATACATGCAATTTGGAAGCAATAAGACAAAGTGTAATTCTTCATCACCTTATGCTTCTTTCCCTAAGCCCCTAGTTCTCACCTAACCTTTTTCTCACAACTCTCTAGATGTACTGATATGCGGGTTCATGTTAATTGCAGTGCCTAACATGAAATTGAGGCTAGAGTTTATTAATTTTCTCATTGTTAGTACTTTTAACTGTGCAGTCTTGCAGATAGATGCTAAAGGCAATTAGTACCAAAGAGAAAATTGAGAACTGGGGTATGGTTAGTGGCATGAAGCAGCTAGCTCTTCATGAGACTTAGGTACATCACGAATGCAGGTAACTGGCTCCAGGAAGAACCAAAGAAGGAAACTTTTGTTTTTGTTGACAAGCTGAACCAAGCACAGCCAGTCTGGGGATCAAGAGAGGTGGAGGAAAAGAGGGTTTGACTGAACCAGGAAGGGAGCACAGTTCTGGTCCCACCTGCCTCTCATTGTTAGGCTTTCTAACCCATCATCCTTTTGTTTTTGAACATATCTCCTGGAGAGAGGCATGTTGGCAAGGACAGAAGCTGGGTCTGCTTCTCATCTTTTCCTCTGTCCTCCACCCAGTTGGAAACACATAACTCAAAGCTGGTTGACTACATAGCAGGTCCAGTTTGTTTCAAATTCTATTTTCAGTCAATTTCATAGATGAATTCTTTTAAGCAAGACAATATTATTCGATGGAAATGCTGGGTGGTAGCTTATGGACAGGGATTGCTGAGGTTATTGCCTTAGGGGGTGTAAGCTCTAGAAAGGACCCAAGAGGCCAGAGAGGCACCATTCTCTTTTGTTGAAGATGAGAACGCTGAGCTCACAGTGGGCAGGTGTCTTGTTTAGGTTTCCCCTTCTGTGAGTGCTGCCTTCCCATCTCTCTGGAAGGAAAGGAGGGAATATGAAAGGCACACTGCCTCGGGGATTCCCCAAGGAGTGACCAAAGCTGAATTGATGGGTTGACTCTGGTCTTGTGGAAGTGTGGGCAGGGAGAGGGGGAGGGGATCATGCTGAAGGGATATGGTTGCTCAAAATTAGAGAAACAGCTGAGTGAAAGCCAATTGAGGCTTGTAACAAACAAGTCAAAACCAAGAGCCAGCCATGGATGGGGCTGAAGTGCCCCTGAGAACAGCTGAAAATAACTTAGGGTTTGCATGGTGAAAACCAAGTTGTCTTCAAGTTAATAAAATCAAATGGCCGTCAGTGAATCGGACCCAATGTCTGGCTCCTTCGTGGCTCTCCCATGGAAGGGAGGAAACCACAGCCTGACCCAGGCCATGTTTTTCCTTATTGTCCCTTGACTCACTCAGGTGTAACCATCTCCAGCTCCTTCTATTTGTTCAGCCTCCCCTGGGTTTTCCTCTGGCTATTGGCATTGCTTAGAATGCTGTTTCCCTTTCTTGCCCCCTTTTTCTCACTCCAGCCAAAATCTACATGGCCTTCAAAGGCCCCGGGCTCCATGAAGACTTTGCCATGCTCGGGCTGAAAGTAGTTTCCCATTTGCTGGCCTCTTGTGGCTGGATGGCTGCTCCTGTCTTCACTCCATTAGAGAGATCTGTGCATAGGCATTATGGCATTATCTCCTCCCTGTTTGGAAAGTGCATGAGTGCATCTTATATCCCGTGTGATCCTTACTTGTGTGCCTCACACAGAGTAGGCTGTTGGATCATGCTGCTGTTGGATCACCAGTGTTGAGTTCCAGCTGAGCTCCTCAAGAGACAGACGCTTTGGGCTGACCGTCCATGCCTCTCATCCTCTCTGTGCTCTCTGGGCCTCTCCCCAGCCTGTCCTCTCCAAGCATTTGTCTTGTGCTTTCAGAGGGACTTCTCGAAGCATTTACACAATAGTGGCTAATTGCCAAGACTATTGTCCAATCACATCACCATTACATGGGATTACATCATAGGAATACTGTGCGCATGCTCCAGTCTGCTTCCCATTATCTCCACTGTTTACATTCTGATACTGGTTACCCTGACCTGGCCTAACATAGGCGCTCAGAAAATATTTGCCAAAGGAATGGTTGCTTAGAGAGGTACACATGACACCAGAATCATCATACTTGCCTTTAGCCATATCTATTCTAGGAGTATAATGTCCTCAGAGAAGAAAAATGCAGAGAAGTTGGAAGCATTCAGAGGAGAGCCACAGAGATTATAAATATATCTTAAGTTAAATGAAGTCAATTTGAATAAAAGCAAAACTTGGGGCTTTCCCAGAAGTGAGACACATTCATTGATCTACCCAGAGAACTGGCAGTGACTTTTTTTTTTTAATCCCTGATCAGGACAGATCAGTAGGAAATTAACCTAAATGGAAGCATCATTGAAATCACAAACAGGGAAAATATTTCTGAGAGGTGATTAACTCTCAGATGAGTAACTGGAGGGATATGGAGACTTTAGGTCTCCAAAAGACTATTAGAAAACAAATTCCTGCATGTCAAGGCGAGGTTAGTGGCTCTCTCTGGAATGAAAGCCATGGAATGAATTTGACAATCTGTTCTCTCACACCTTCCTGTGTTGGCCCAGGTGTCCACATTACAAGGCAATTCCAAGGTGGCCCAGCAGATGGCGACCTTGCACAGTAAAAGCCCTTAAGTGGAGGGAGCCAGAGTGGTTTGAAGAGTTAGCTTGTGAAGTTCCAGAGGGCATAAGCACCCAGGCTAAGTGTGCAAACATCCAGTAGAGATGCTCTCTGCTCTCCACTGACCCCAAGAAGCCACCACCAGGTTGCCTCTCACTCTCTCCACTCCCATCCCATCAGAATTCCCCGTGGTTAAGATCAAAAAGTGCCCTTAGGCACTTGGAAAAGCCCTCCCTCTAAACCGGCCTTTGTGGCACAGTGATTTCCAGAATGTTCCCAATGCCTGTGTTCAGAGAAAAGAGGCTGTTTTCTGAGACTTTTTCAGGACTGTTTTACCATCCCAAGCATGGTGAACGAGCACTTCACCGAAAACAAAACCAAACAAAAAGCAAAATGAAAGATGATTGGTGGTGAGGAAGAAGGGAGCAGGTCATTTTCAAAAGAACAGCGAATCACTAAAACACATGCACAGACTTAAAGGTCTACACGCTTGCTCTGCTCACAAGCTTCCCCCGAGGAGTACTGTTTGGGAGCATCAAGTTTTCTTGTGCTGTGTGGTGAGAACTACTAGCTCTGCTGCCACCCAACCGGCTGGGCAGCCTCTCTAGAGGGGGTGAGGGCTTCTCCTGCCTGTGAATAGGTTGTGTCTGATGGAGCCTCCAATGGGGATGCTGTAGATTAAATGTGACAGTCTCTGAGGGGGAAGGTTCACTTATGAGATTCACCCAATAAGGCCGTGGGCAGTTGCCGCAGCCTCCTGAATACATCAGGCCTGCTTTTTACCCAGTCCTGCCATGGCTGGGTCCAAGTGCCCTAGACTGCTGAGAAGGCTTTCTTTGTGTCCTTACTACCTATCTAAGATCTTTCTATCACCTAGATGATCCAGCACATGCCTCCTAAGGAGCCTGTCAGTGTGTAATAAACACCCGGAGACTCCCCTGCCCTGCTACCTGGGATTCTGACAAAGCTGCCCTGTGAATTCAGTTTTAAATTTGCATCCCTTTCAAAGATGGGCAAACTCATATTCTAGGTGTCAGGACCTGCAGAAATCAGAATTGCGCTCTGTTGTTGGGATATGATTAATATGGGTTCTGCAGTGAAGAAAAAGTTACTGCACTTGTTACATGACTCCCAATTTTGGTTAAGTTTGAGACAATTTTTCTTTTGCTTTTCTGCTTGTCTACATTATCTACTCAGTACTGTCATAGACTCAAGTTGGTGTTTTATTGTTTTATTGGTTGGGGTTTTGGGGTATGTCTTCAGCCCTACTCTATTCTGACAGCTTTTAGATTAGGAATCATAACTCATCCTGACCTGGTTTTATGTGAAGGCTCACTTTGTTGTTGTCAGGTGCTGTGGAGTCAGGTCCAACTCCTAGTGACCCTACATACAATAGAACAAAACACTCCATGACACTGTTTCTGTATTACAACATGTTTACTATTCCCTATATAGCCTTATGTTCAATAGGGCAAAAGAACTATGTGAGAGCTGTTCTCAAAGACAGTGTTGTAAAATGATGAGCATGTGGAATAAGCCTTCTCTCTTAGAAAAAAGTGTTCATTCGATGCACCTTTCACCCAGCATCAGGAGTTTCTGTTTTACAACAACATTTACTATTCCCCATGTTCTAGTTCTTGTTAGGTGCCATTGAGTCGGGTCCAACTCATACCAACCGTATGTACAGTAGAATGAAACACTCCCCAATACTGTACCATGCCTGGCACAATGTCAGTGCGTCTTTGCTATTCATAGGGTTTTCAATGGCTGGTTGTTTCAGCATTGCTTCAGGAGGGTATTACTATATCCTTTTCCTATTTTTTGGATGCTTCGGATCAAACCCAGTGCCCCAGAGAGCACAGCAGCACTCTACCAACTGAGCGAACCCAAGCCCCCTGTGAAGGCCCATTAGGTTCCATTTAATGAAAACTGATGCCATTATTCCTAGCATGGGAAAAGGTTGGACTGGATGTCTTTCTGTAAAAGACCAGGGGTTTTAAATGCTGGGGGCTGAACTGAGATGTTGATAGGTTGGAAGGAGGAGGTGGGAAGACAGAATGCAGCCAGGGGTGGATTTCCTCAGTGTGGTGAAAACCTCATGCTTTCTTTGGGATTATTTCAGATGTCAAACGCAGCAGGGTTGACATCAGTACACAGCAGGCCATGGATTATGGCTCTCTGTAATGACTGCATTCCACTATGTTTATTGTTCTGGATGTTAATATATAGAGTAAATGATAGTCCCTTAATTGAAGGTTGGAAATGCCTCATGCTAAGGCGCCTGGGTGACACATCTTTGCCCACTGAAGTGAAACCCAAGACACTTGCTGGCCAGGAAATTACAACCTTGTAGACCATCTTCCTATTTGTGTATGTGGTTTCTAGGAGAAAGAACAGGCCCCGCAGATGGCCTGCACCTTATTGACAGTTCTTGATTTCACTGAGAGAGAAGAGATATCATTTGGGAACTAGCAAGAACACATTAGTTCCACAGGAACCCTTAGCTAATCAGAGATTTAAAGAAACAGTCCTTCTGGGCACCTGTGTCCAGAAGAGAAAAGAGGGGTCAGCGCTCTTCCTTTCTTTTTAAAAAATTTGAAGTGGTTCTTCCAAATTTTTTTTCAGCAACATGTATTTGTTTTTCTGAGTGGTTCATTTCACTTAGCATAAATGTCTTCAAAAGTTCATCCATGTTTGCATATTGTGGAATTAATTTCCTTCCCTTTAAAGGCTGAATAGTAAGACAGTTTAATTGTGGGAACAATTTATGATGCCTCAATAATAGGGGTTTGACTAAACAATATCTTATAATTATTTAGAGTATAGCCTCTGAGCTGGGAGATGTCTTGACAAACTCTGACCTTAATTGTTTCTATAGGAAGGGATAATAATTTTCATTTTGTTGCTGTAACAATTACCACAATTATTTTGGTGATTCAAAACAACACAGATTTATTACCTCATAGTTCTGGAGGTCAGAAGTCTGAAATGGGTTTCATGGGGCTAAACCTAAACATTTATTCTGGAGGTTCTAGGGGCAAATTTGTTACCTTGCCTTTTCTAGCTCCTAGAGGCTACCTGTATTCAATGGCTTGGGGCCCCGCCTGGCATTTGTACCACTCTGCTCCCTGATCTTTGTTGCTACATCTGCTTTTCTGACTCTCTTGCTTTATTTTTCCAATTATGAAGATCCCTGTAATTTATTCTTCAGTACTTGAGGATTGAATCCAGGGCCTCATACCTACTTTGCAAATGCTCAGTGGGGATTCCTGAGGGAAAGTGTGTGGCTGGCTGCAATATTTCCTCTTTTTCTTCTTACCCATACTTTGTAAGTGCTCTACCACTGGGCTGCACCCTCAGCTCCATTTTTGTTTTTTATCTCAAGACAGGATCTTGCTAAATTACACAGGCTGCTTCTAGCTTCAAACTCCTGATCTTCCTGTCTCTGTCTCCAGAGTTACTGGGAAGTAACTAGTAGGTAAAATCCTGCTCCTGGATTATTTGCTCAGCATAGAGATTGGAGAGGTATGGTGAAAAGATACAGCCCTGATGCACACCTTCCTGGCCTTTAAACCAGGCAGTGTTTCCTTATTCTGTTCAAATGACTATCTCCTTTTCCATGTACAGATTCTTTATGAGTACAATTAAGTGCTCTGGTACTCCCTTTCTTCACAATATTATTCATAATTTGTTATGAGTCACACAGCCAAATACCTTTCCATAGTCCATAAAATGTAGCTAGACATCTTTCTGGTATTCTCTGCTTTTATCTAATACCCATTTGGCATCAGCAATCATGTCCCTGGTTTCACATCCTCTTCTCAATCCAGCTTGATTTTCTGGCAGTTCCCTATTTGTACACTGCTGTAGTTGCTTTTGAATGATGTTTAGCAAAGTTTTCCTTGTATGTGATATTAATGGTATCATTTGATAGTTTCCACATTCCATGGAAAAGGAATGTTTCTCTAATTTTGAGCAACCATATCCCTTCAGCATGATCCCCTCCCCCTCTCCCTGCCCACACTTCCACAAGACCAGAGTCAACCCATCAATTCAGCTTCGGTCACTCCCTGGGGAATCCCCGAGGCAGTGTGCCTTTCACATTCCCTCCTTTCCTTCCAGAGAGATGGGAAGGCAGCACTCACAGAAGGGGAAACCTAAACAAGACACCTGCCCACTGTGAGCTCAGCGTTCTTATCTTCAACAAAAGAGAATGGTGCCTCTCTGACCTCTTGGGTCCTTTCTAGAGCTTACACCCCCTAAGGCAATAACTTCAACAATTCCTGTCCATAAGTTACCTTCCAGCATTTCCATGGATCTTCATTCTTGGGAACAAGCACAAATATGGATCTCTTCCAGTCAGTTGGCCAGGTAGCTGTTTTCCAAATCTGTTGGTGTAAACAAGTGAGTATCTCCAGTGCTGTATCTGTTTGTTGAAACATCACTATTGGTATTCCATAAGTTTCCGGAGCCTGATGTTTTGCCAGTTCCTTCAAGATAACTTCCACTTTGTCCTTTAGTATCATTGGTTCCTGATCATATGTAACCTCTTGAAATGGTTGGCCATCCACCAATTTCTTTTGGTATAAAGACTCTGTGTATTCTTTCCATCTTCTTTTGATATTTCCTGCATCATTTAATCTTTTCCCTATAGAATCCTTCACTATTGCCACTTGAGGCTTGAATTTTTTCTTCAATTCCTTAAGCTTGAGAGAAACAGAGTATGTTCTGCTCCTTTGATTTTCTATCTTCAGCTCTTTGCACATGTCATTATATTTGATTTTGTCTTCTTTAGCTGCCCTTTGAAATCTTTTGTTTAGTTTCTTAACTTCATCATGTCTTCTTTTTACTTTAGCTGCTGGACATTTAAGGGCAAGTTTAAGAGTCTCTTTTGACATATAATTTGGTCTTTTCTTTTTTCTGTCTTTTAAATAACCTTTTGTTTTCCTCATGAGTGATGTCTTTGATGTGATGCCATAACTCATCTGGTCTTTGATCTTTAGTGTCTAACTCATCAAGCCTGTTCCTGAGGTGGTCTCTGAACTCAGATGGCATATACTCAAGTTCATACCTTGGCTCTGGTACACTTGTTCTCATTTTCTTCAGTTTCAGTTTGAACCTGCATATGATCAGTTGATGGTCTGATCCACAATCAGCACCTAGTCTTGTTCTGACTTTTGATATTGTGGTTTTCTACCATCCTTTTCCACAATTGTAGTTAAGTTCCTGTGTGTTCCATCTGGTGAATTCCATGTGCATAATTGCCATTTATATTGGTGAAAATATGTATTTGCAATGAAAAGGTCACTGGTCTGACAAATTCTATCATGTGATCTCAAGCCTCATTTCTGCCACCAAGGCCATATCTCCCAACTACTGAGCCTTCTTCTATGTTTCCAGCTTTTGCATTCCAATTACCAGTAATTATCAGTACATCCTGATTGAATGTTCACTCTATTTCAGATTGCAGGAGTTGACAAAAATCTTCCCTCTCTTCATTTGTTGCGTTAGTGGTGGGTGTGTGAATTTGAATAATAGTCATTTTAACTGGTCTTCCTTGTAGGCACATGGGTATTATTCTATCATGACAGCATTGTACTTCAGGACAGATCTTGAGTTGTCTTTTTTGATAATGAATGCAACTCCATTTCTCTTTGTCATTTCCAGCATAGTAGATCATATGATTATCTGATTCAAAATGGCCCTTGCCAGCCCATTTTAGATCATGGATGCCTAGAATATCAATGTTTATGCTCTCCATTTCTTTTTTAATGATTTCTAATTTTCCTAGATTCATACTATGTGCATTCCACATTCCAATTATTAATGGATATTTATAGATGCTCCTCCTCATTTAGAGTTGTGCCACTTCAGAAGTCCCTGGGGCTTTAATACATTTCTGTAATTAAGGTAGACTCTACTTTGAGGAGATAATTCTTCCCCAGTTGTCTTTTGACTGTTTTACAACCTGGGGCACTCATTTTCTGGCACTAAATTTGACAGTGCTTTTCTGCTATTCATAGGGTTTTCAATGGCTAATTGTTTTGGGAGTGTGCTACTAGGTCCTATGCCCTAGTCTGTCTTAGTCTCAAAGCTCAGCTGAAACCTGTTCATCATGGGTGACCCTGCTAGTATCTGTAATAGTGGTAGCATAGGTTTCGGCATCATAGCAACAAGCAATTTTCTACAGTATTGCAAACTGACAGACATGTGGGGGAAATGCCAATGCTAAAGGAGTCAAAATCAGCATACCACAGAGATTTTTCACACTCGTGTACATTTTAACATTAGACACAATAGTTAAGTTATGAAATTAAAGTAGATGACTGTCAATGGATGAATGGGTAAAGAAAATGTATTTATACACAATGACATATTATTCTGCCATAAAGAAGAACAAAATTATGTCATCTGTAGGAAAATGAATGAAACTGGAGATCATCATATTAAGGAAAATAAACCAGCCTCAGAAAGACAAATGTCTCATGTTTTCTCTCATATCTGGAATCTAGATTTTTAAATAAAAAGTCTTGAAGGTTTCTACATTTTCACTTCTGTGAGAATATTTGATATTGGGAATTGGGAACCAATGGGATGGGGCAGGGATGAGGAGGGTGAATATGATTGAAGTGCATTGTATGCATCTATGAAAAATGTCAAAATGAAACTCATTATTTTCTACAAATATACTACTAATATACACTAATAATAAAAAACTTAAAAATGGACATAATAGTATGCATCATTGTATTAGTCAGTTTTTATCAGTGTGATTAAATACCTGGGAGAAACAATTTAAAAGGAAAGAATATTTATTTTGTCTCACCCTTCAGAGGGTACAGTCCATGGCCAACTGCCTCCATTTGTCCCTGATCTGTGGTGAGGCAGAATATCATGACAGAAGGGAAGGTGGAGCAGAGCTGGTCACCTCATGGTAACTGGCAACCAAAATGAGACAGAGAGAGGCCTGGGACCAGATGTAGCCCTCAAGGACAATACCCCAGTGGCCTATTTATTCCAAATGAGGCCCCATCTCTGAAAGTTTCTACCTTCCCAATAATGCCATCAAATTATGAATCCGTCAATAGATTAATCCATTGATTAGGCCAGAGCCCTCATGTTTTAAGTGCTTCCCAAAGCCCATCAGCTAGCAAGTAAGCTGTTGACAAGGGAGCTTTTGGAAGACACTTCATATCAAATCCATAACAATAGTTTTTGGTTCTGACACATTCTCAAGCCTCACTCTTCAAGTGAGACCACCAAACCCTTCCAATGAAAGCTCTTCCAAAGTAGCCAGATCATTTCAATGCGCATTTTTATTTATGTTCCTTAAAACCAAGGAAACCTAACTGATACATGCCTGATTTCTAGCCTTTATCAATCTTCTCCTGGAACATTGTGCTCACCTTCTTATTGGGCTTCTCTTCAGCTCCACCCTCCTTCAAGAATGTCCTTCAAGAAGTTTCTACATTCTTTCCAGAGCATTTATTTAAGAAAAACATTTAAAGTGAGTGGTAACTTATTGTTGCTTTTGAGATAAAACATTAAATCCTAAGCATTTCTTATTTTCCCATGCCCTGTGTTTGTGCTCCAGAATTGAGGAAATGGGGTGCAGTAGAATGAGCTTGGCATTTGACTCTAGATCTGGGTTTGAAAATTATGGCTTAGCATGTGATATTGGCTAGCTTACTAAACTATTGATCATTCATTTTCTCCTATATAAAATGGAGAAATTACAACCTCTTGGGGCTGTTAGGACTTGATGAGGTAATACAACTATAGGATTTGTAGTATGACAGGCTCTCAGTAGATATTCTCCCTTGGCCCTCCTTCCCTAGCTCAGCTTGCTGCTCCCGGATGGATATTGACAAACCTTAGATAAGCTTGAATGCCCTGATGTTCACCTGGGCTAGGAGATTGGATGCATCAATCTACATTGTGTTGTTGGCACTCTGTCTTAGGACATAAAAGGCATACATGTCATTCTAGTAAGCCAAGAGGGTGAAGAGAGAGGATCTGGCAAGCTATGGGAAAGCAAGAGGTTTGCATTTATGATATGTTAGGAATAGTTATGATTATACTGGTGGGAGAATCAGTCTTTATCAGGATGCAGTCAATTTCTTTGGCAAGTGTTCTTTAAAAACATAGTTGTAATTTAGAGCCAGATGCTGTCTATATCTCTGTTCTCTGCCTACTCTCAGCACAGAAAAATAACTGGATGTGCATTCTGGGTAGTACATGGAGGTGAATGTCCCCGGCCACACACCAATGGCCAGGTACTTCTGTGCTCATCTTCCATGGTGCCTTCTTAAACTCTTCCCATTTGAAATGGTCTATTTATTACTATTGCCAAAAATTGAAAGCAATGGGAGCTAATTACAGAGAGGGAATTTACTTAACAGGAGGGCTTTTCACTAGTAGCCAAAGAGAGCTGTTTCCTTTTTTCATTGCTGAGAACTTGATGGGATTCAAAAAACACACAGGAGCCTCTATTAATTTCTAACTTGGGTTCCCATGAGAAAGCATATGATGAAGGGGATTTAGATTACAAGGGAGGGTGGGAATATCTGCATTAGTGGATATGCTACACCATCTAAATGGATATCATCTTTGCTCCCTCTGGATTCGTTAGCTAAAATGGACACTGTGGATGTGTAGCTAACAGGACAGATTCATGGAGGTGTGTTCAGTTTGAGATATGAAGATCCAAAGTGTCAGTCAAATAAGTGAGAGCAACCTGCACAGGAGTGACTTGCTGTGGTGGTGAAATTGCATATTCCCAGCATGACACAGTAGTCAAGGTGTAGGACAGAGGGTATGGGGAAGGAGGGTATTTTTATGTCATATGCAATCAGCAAAGATTTTTCTACTAGAATCATAATGCTTTCTTTTTAAGGCATAAAAAAAATCTCTTGTGAGATATTGCCAGTTATTTCTAAGGGCTGCATTAGCCTCTTCTTTTACCTCTCTGTACCTCCCTTAATTGCTCCTGATTTAAAGATTCACACATCTCAGCTGTGAAGTGTTCAGAGTCCTAAGTTCCTGCTGCAGTGAAATACTTGTCTTATACCACCATAGTACCATGCTCAGGAGGTGTCAGGGCTCTTCTGGGGAATGGCCCTCCAGCTGGAAGCTTGCAGTTCTTTGGCCTGAGTCTTTGTTGAACAGGGAAGCCAAGCGGGGTCAGAGCCTCTTTCCTCTGGAAGTTCAGAACATCAGTGTTGGATGTTTACACCACAGCACTCAAGTTTAGGCAGTGCTTTGGACAACAAATGTCTCAGGTGGAAATTTGTGTGCATGCTGATTGCGAAATGAAATGGGAGCCTTCCTCTGTCCTTGGGAGCAGGAATTCCATTGTTTGGCCCCATGTGACCTAAACCTGGCTCTGAGTATTTCTGGAAGACATTAATAGCCATGGGTATTGAATGATGGGAAGGTGATGACATGGATTTCCCCAAACTCAGAGGGACATTCCAGAGGGAAACTGGACAGACGACTCCACAGTTCCTTCTTTTTCTGCTTACCAATTAGGATGAGTGACTTGTGGATTGACTACTGGTTCAGGAACTCTCATCCATTTTCTTTACTGTTGTTGTTCAGTGCCGTGGAGTCAGTTCGAACTCTTAGAGACCCTCAGGATTTTCAATAGTTGTTTTGGGATTGCTTCAGGAGTGGGTTGCCAGGTCCTTCTTCCATTTTTGTGGTGCTGGGGATTGAACCCAGGGCCTCAGAGAGTGCAGAACAGCACTCTACTAACTGAGCTAAACCCCAACCCCCAATGGTACAGATTTCCTGTATACTCTTCAGTTGTTGTTGTTGTTAGGTGTCATCCAGTTGCATCTGACTCATAGTGACCCTCACTTGGTTTTCAATGGCTGATTTAGAACAGGAAATGGCTGCACACTGTAACCATTCCATGTTATTTGATAAAGCCATGTGAATGCTTCTCTTCTCAGTTGCAATGTGGAGGACCAGAGAAGAGATGAGGACTCTATTCCTTTGATTGCTAACTAGGCTGGATTGAAGTGAGAGGAAGGAAAATGACCATCTCAAGAGAATTTCATCTGAGTTTGTGCAAACCCTCTTAGCACATAAAAATCTATAATGCAATATTGATGTTGATTTGGGTGGTGTTTGGTTCAATGTGAACTCCAGCTCACTCACAATCTCTGTTTTATATGTCCTCCCCAAACCAGTGGCATGTCCTTATAGGCCCTTGGGCCTGGTTTTGTGTCTAGCATGTGGCTGTGAATGCCATCTTGACATTCCACTTTATTCAATGATTAAAGTGTGATATAGTGGAAGCCAGAGTCTGGGGCTTCAGCACCTGGTTCTTCTGCTTAGTTTTGGGGATTGAGAACATTCTTGAGCCTCAGATATACATGTGAAAGGGAGTAAAAACTTGTACTTGCCATCATTGAAGGCTGATATGAGATAAAGCATTAAAGTTGCTTTGGGCATCACAAAGCCCTGTTCAGGTGTTACCCATCACCAACACCCCATCTAAGAAGCATGAGAATACACCATTAAAATGGACCTGCTAGAATAAATCTTTGGGCTGGGATTTAGCTCAGTTGGTAGAGCACTGCTCTGCAGTCTCTAAGGTCCCACGTTCAATTCCTAGCACCGCAAAAATGGGAGAACATGGCAATCTACTCCTGAAACAATCAGCCATTGAAAACCCTATGAGGGTCTCTGTGAGTCAGACATGACTTGATAGACACCTAACAACAACAACAGAAGCAATCTTTATGGATAAAGCATCATTTGAAGCAACAGAAGGTGACTAACCCTCAAGTTTCCTTTCATATAACTTGTTCTTTTGTGGACATTTCTGAGGACTGAAATCATTGCTGTATTACTAGAAACTTATACCATAAGTGGGTGCGTTCTTGGTGGTGAGTGGTAAAGTGGCCAGCAGGGTGATTTCCTGACAGATTTCCATTGTCTGTTAAATTCATGTTTTCCCTGGCTTGAGCTTCTACTGAAATCACCCTGGTTTCCTGTTATGAGGAAACTCAGGAACAGATTTGCCTTCTATAAAATTGGGATAACACTGTCTAGGGTTTTGTAAGGTTTGCAATGAAATAATGTCTATGATAAAGTACCTGTGTTAAATCATTGCCCACAGTATGTATAAAGTAAATGTTAGCAATTACTAGACTTGCTACTATTACATGTGTTATAATTTTCACTATGTAAATCAGGAATCTCAATGGTCACATTTCCCCCTTTGATCAACCATTGATTAAGTTAAGCTTCAGGTGCTTTGGGAAGGAAGAATGAGAGATATCTAAGAAAAGTTGATAAAAATCTCATCTTCTTCAGCCACAGAATGATAAATCTTTGAGCATTCTTCTCTTCCTTCAGGTGACTGAGAAGTGCCAGCTCCCTGTGGACATGAGACAGCCTGGTAGGATGATTTATTCTATTTTGTTCCTCAGTCACCTGTTCTGGGCAGCAGATTCCTGCTCTTTAGAACTGCTACTTCTGAAATTTAGGCGCCGCCTTCCTTCCTCTCTGCCCTGGTAGGGTCAGTGAAGTCTGTACTACATTATGGTGAATTAATTTTAGGGCACAAGCCAATTCTTGGGTCATATAGAAACAGTGATTGTGGAAAGATAATGGATAAAATGTTTAGAGCACTTCCTATTCGCCAAGGACTGCTCTAAGCCCTTACTAAACATTAGCTGATTTAATTCTCACAAAAACTCGAAAAGGAAGGGACAGCAAGCATCATTTTCCAGACAAGGAAATTGAGACATAGAGAGATGATATCACCCAGATCATAAATGATTGTGCCAGGATGAAGGCAAAAGTGTCTTCACTGGTAAATATTACTGTCTGACAAAAGGGCCAAGTTAGAGGGGCCCACAGTGTGCAGCTGTGAGGCAGTGCAACTGTAAGCTGAGGATACACTCATTTTGAAGTGTGATCCATTCTAAATGTGTTGAGGTAGAGATAGAAGGAGACGAATGTCAAGGATGAACTGCACGTTCTCTCCAGGTTCTTTCTGACAGGATACTATTATTTTTTGTACAAAGATATCCCTTGTTGACTGTGGCACCCATCTTTTATTTCAGGTCATGTTTCTGAGTGTATGATCAAAATTATTGTGAGGTTATAAAGTGGTTTCACTTGCTCCAACTTTGTGAAATAAGAATTATTTAGCAGGTTTTCTTAGGTGAGAAGGGAACCTGAGAGGAGGAGGGGGGGGGGGAAGATTCTAAGGTCACACAGCTAGCTAGTGATGTCACTGGAGTTTCAACCCTCATGTGGAGCTCCTGGCTTTCTACTACCAGGAGTACCTCCTGGGCAGCCCTGGGGGAAGGCTCTCACCAGATTAACATGAAAAGTTGCCTTTCAAGGCTCCAAGTAGTACATTATTGGCTTTTTGGGTAAAGAAGAAACAAGGAAAGGTGTGGGCACAGAACAGATCCGTGTCATTAAACGATACATGACTGAGGGACAGGGGTCAGCTTTCAGTCGCCCAAGCACATATTGCGCCTACCTCAGTGCTCTTGACCTGACCATTTCCTATGGGACTTTAGGCGCCTGTGCCAATGGCTCCTCCTCAGTAGAACTGTCCTTGATGCCCTCCTCTCTTGGCACAGCAGATGTTCCATCTGAGCTCCCATCCCATCGTCTTGTCTTTCTGCTCACAGCACTAATTCATTCATTCATTCACTTATTTAACAAATCCTTGCGTAGACACCATGTGGCAGCTGGTGACTAGGGGCTGGAAATACACAATAAGAAAGATGAAGTCTCTGCTTTCCCAGAGTGAGATGAAGTGACATGGAGAAAATAAAGCAGACTAAGGCTGTGGATGGTGACCAAGGGGAGGGCACTTGGCGGGAGGGCACTTGGCTTGATGAAGTGCTCGGAGAAAGGCTGAGTGAATAGAAGGCTGGGAGCATTGCATGGTCTTGGGGAAGAGCTTTGCTGGTCTGGAAACAGCACACACAAGGGCTCTGCTTGGTGCTTTGGAAACATCCTCAGAAAATGTGGTTATTGTTTAACCATGGACTAGAGGGCAACAAAAACACTAAGGTTGCAACAGGGGTAGGGAACTTAGCCATCTTCTCCACCATGGTAGCAACTCTGAAGTTATTTAAGTATGCTTTAGATTTTTAAGGTCTTTCTTTCTTGTTTAATTTTATATTGGTTTTTGCACAATTTAAAGCATTATAAAGGAATATTTTCTAAAGAGTCTTTAAAGGTATAAGATGTGTCTATTGTTAAGCTCAAATTTGTAGATAAGTGTCCACAAGACAAGTCTTTAAAGTTCTTTATTCTTTTAAAGTCCTGATGCCTTGTCCTAATGTGTTTGCCCTCCAGCTCAGACACACTCACATTGCCTGAATACGTTAGTGTGCATTTCCTACAAACAAGGCCATTCTTCTGTACAACCACAAGGCAACCATCAAAATCAGGCTCTGTAGTTAAGAAGGTTAAAATAAAAACTCAGTCTCAGCCCTAAAATGGTCCCCAAAGAGTATATACTAATTAACAATTTGAGTGACTGAGTTTGATTAATTCCAATGGTAAAATGAATTGAACAGAAATAATAAAGATGCATTTAAAAATTAAAAACAAAAAATTCAGACTCTGACACCTGCCCCCAGTGCCTATATATGGAAGCCACCTCGCTCTGCTCAGCAGGCTCCAGTCCTCTTGAGCAGTTACCTTGTAACAAGTGGGGGAGGGTGTAGGGCTGCCTCACCTTGCTGGGGCTTTGCCACCCTTCTCTGAGCCCTCACAGCTGCTACTGACCCCACCCCAGCCATTCCATCTCCCTTGCTCTGCCCTTGTAATGGGTTTAGGCTGAATTAGTCCCCAAAGGACAGTGGCTAATCCTTAAAGTTTAAGAAAATAGCTAATATTGATACTGGGCTACATCACCCATGTTGTTTCCTCAAATAGCCCCTTTACAATATCCATGCTGTCTTCTTCTAATGGGTGGCATCTGACCTTCACTGTGGCTTCATTGTGCAGCTCGCTTCTGAGCACCCTCCATCCTGCTTTGCCATTTCACCCCCATCACTTTCCCAAGGAACCAGAGAAAGGCTCAGCTCAGACCCCTGACATACCTCTGGTCTCACTGTGCCCTGAGGTTTTTCTCACTTTAATCACATCGCTAAAGTGTAGTTTCATTCCCTGGTTGTTCCATAGGTGTTTTGCTTCCTTGCCTAGATTCTTTGGCTTAGCACATAACCCCCCAAGGGCCGGGCACATAAGCCACATTTGCATTGTGGGCCCCTATATCAAATGTCACGGAAAGAGCTGCCGAAGGTGTGGCGTTGAGCTTCCTGTGTTCAATACCTGTCTTGTTATGTGAGTCTTTACTTTCCTTTTTGTTCTTAGAATGATATGTTGACAATTTGACCATGTTACTTATTGACTTAAAACTCTTCTTAAATGTTCCTCATTTTCCAGAGATAAAGTCCAAGATTTATTGAATGATGTCCCAAAGTGCTCTATGTTCTGGAGTTTCATCTTCTGCTTATCCCTTTCTCATAATTCATACCCCAGTAATGATGCCTTGTTTGTAGCTCATGCAACAAAAGTCATTTCCTGCATCAGGGATGTAGCATGCCGCTTTCATCATTGCCTTTAACTCATTCATTCATTCATTCATTCATTCATTAAGTTTACTTTTGAACATCATCTGTGTGATAGGCATTGCCCTAAGTCCTGGGACGATTGCTTTGATCAAGGTGGATAGTTTCCTTTATGAAAGAGACATATGTTGTTGTTGTTAGGTGCCATCAAGTTGGGTCTGAGTCATAGCGACCCTATGTACAACAGAACGAAACACTCCCTGACACTGTGCCATGCCCAGCACTATGTTAGTGCTTCTCTGCTATTCATAGGGTTTTCAATGGCTGATCGTTTTGGATTGTTTCAGGAGTGGGCTGCCAAGTCCTCCTCCTGTTTTTGTGGTGCTGGGGATCAAACCCAGGGCCTCAGAGATGCAGAGCAGCACTCTACCAACTGAGATAAACCTCAGCCATAAGATGTATATTAGGAACTATTTACACAAACGCATTCTTAAATGATGAATGTGAATAATGCTACAAAATAGAGAGGCATGGAGACCAAGCCCAGTGAATAAGGTCAAGGAAGCGTTTTGATGAGGAGATGATGTATAATCTGCACCTGGAGGGCTGAGCTGCACTCCCCCGAATGAAGGGAGAAGAGAAAGAATGGTGATTAAAATACATGATTTATACATTTGTGGCCTCATTTAGATGGTAAGTCATGTGGGCAGAGATACTGGATATGATTCATTATAGTATCTGTGGAACTGCAGTCCCCAGAACATTTACTGATGTCTATTGAACATAACAAAGCTGTGGAATGGTGGTCCAAAACATGAGGTCTTGTCCATGAGTACCATAAACCCTGGCTATTTGTAGGCCCCTCCCCACAAGGGGGGAGGAATTCCCATCATTTCTTCCTGTAGCCTTCTTAGATTCTCTTTATTTGAACTGTGGTTTACTCTCTTCATTCTTACTACACTGGATTCCTCAGAAGTTCTTCCAAAACTCTCCCCACAATTGCTGTGGGACAGCCATGAACAGTCTACAATTTCCCAGGGCCTATTATGTTTTAGTCCTAAAAACAGCTATCTAGTGACCTTTTGTCACTCAACTGGAGTATATTGGAAACTAGGGGGCCCAACCTGAGAATAAAGTGTGCTGGACTCCTGGGTATCAAGAAGTTTGAATTTATTTTCCTTTCTATTTGGGACAGTGGTGAAAGAGAATGGAACCTAGCATTTCTCCAGGTCACCTCCCAAGCTCAGGCTGGGAGCCTGTCTGCCTAGGATAATGAAACTCTCCAGTCCCAAACACAGAAAGATTCCCATGATTAGTCTTATTTAGGGAGCTGGGGTTGGGGGCATACCTGTCTGCCTGGCTCAGCTCAGGATCAGGGTTATATTTTACTTGGTCTTAAAATAGTTTGAGGCAGCAATAGATTGAATATTTGCTAGTGGTGGAAAAGCAGAAGTGTAAAAATCTCTTTAGCTAGCGGCCGGGGGGTGGGGTGGGGCGCACACCTGTAATCCCAGCAGCTGGGGAGGTGGAGGCAGGAGGATCGCAAGTTTGAGACCAGAGGCAGTCTGCGAAACTTAGCGAGACCCTGTCTCAAAAAAAAAAAAAAAAATTTCTTCATCTCCTCTTCTTAAACTGAGATAGAACTGGATAGAAAAGAATACAGATATCCCTTTTTCTTTTTTTAATATTGGAGAAATTTATCTTTAATATGGTAAAAATCATAACAATTTAAAGTAAGAAAGCTCTTACTTATTTTTAGCTTGTATTTAGCTAAGGGTAAACTGTTTCTTTTGGCTGTTGCTCAAAGAAAATATGCAACCTTTGTTTATCATCCTTGTCACAGCTTTTTTTGTGGCCTTGAACATAGTGCTTACGAGAAAAAAAAATCATCCTTATTCTTTCAATGTTGTATCCAATCCTACTTAGTCCTTTAACCTTTGTCCCTAAACAAAAAATTTTAAAAGTAGGTTAAATTTCAAAACTGACTATAGGTCAAGTTAAGAATGAAAGGCAAAGTTGAGCATGTGTCTCAGAAGTCCTAAGCAACTTCCCAACTTGTGCAGTAATCATCTGGGTTGAAGCCATGGGCTGGTACGGACACTTCTGGAAAAATATGTATCATGGCCTGCACATTTTGGAAGAACAATATTTAGCTCTTCAAATAGCATCTAATCTCTCAATTTTTTCTTTTTAGGAGGAAAAAAGGGATAAGCCTCCCATCTGTCAGTGTCTAGCTCAACTTTATATTGGAAAACCATTGTAGAAGGTGGATTGGTCACACAAAATGATGGAACCACAATACGATTCAAGGAAAATAATAGTAATTGCAATAGAAAATGAGATTCTGCTTATTTCTTGAGTCATCCTGTAGGGTTTTAGTGGTTTAGCTATTTGGTTCTGTTACTTCTCCACTTTGGATATAGAAATTCCAAGGACTAGCAGGTGGCAATAAAAAGTTTCATGGTAGCAAAAGTAGAAATACAAAAAGTGTTGACTGTGTTGAGGCAGAACAGATCTAAGCTCTTTTTAATTCATGGTGGCATGAAAACAACGTGAACAATAAAAAAAAGAGGGAGCTGCATTTTGTGTTTGGAAAAAGAAAGGCAGTGGAATGGACAGATTGAAGATAAGTACTTGTTCCAACTGAGTCTGCTTTGAACATTTTACAAAGTTTCTGTTCATATAGGGAACCTAGTGTCACTAACGCATTCCTGAATTTAATCTTATATTGATGACTGTTGTTTAACTTTTTTTCTAAATTTTAAATGACTCAAGAAGGAGGCAGTGAAAGTAAGTTTTCCAGTTCCAATGTTTTGTTTTGCTACTGAATGCACCATCTTTTATAAATTTTTACTTTTTAAATTAAATTTTATTTTTTTAAGACAGGATCTCACTGTAAATATAGCCCCAGTGGTCTTGGAACTCACTATGTAGAGCAGGCTGGCCTTGAACTTTCATTGATCCTTCTGCTTCAGCCTCTCAAATGCTGGGATTACAGGCATGTGCCACCATTCCCGGCTATGCATCACCTTTATTAATGTAATTGCATTGGCCGATGACCTACGTTCCATGTTATTCACTTTTGCAAGAAGATGAGATAAAACAGGAATATATAGATAACTTAAAACTTAATTACTAATGTTAGGGGAGAAAAGATCTGACTTACTGCACATCAGAGGAGAAATAGGGTTGAAATAATGAATATGTCCGTGATTAGTGAAAAGAGTGCACAACAGGCACATCCAGGTTCACTCATACCCAAGGCATGCTGCTGGTGACCTTGGCCATCCCTCTCCCTCCATCTCTTGACTTGGCCTCAATTCAAATTTACATTCTATAAGATGGAATATATATATATATATATATATATATATATATATATATACACACACACACACACACACACACACACACACACACATACATATACATCCATCCATACATATATACACATATATATATATACACATATATGTATGTATGTATGTATATATAGGTATATATACATACATATATATACACACATATATATATGTATGTATGTATGTGTGTGTATATATATATATGCACACATACACATACATACACAGGATGAGCTTTCATGAAGAAAGCTTATGTCAATTAAATTCCCTGTTTTGATGGCATTTTTAGAGTGCATTATCACCTGTGGGCTGGGGGAGAGAACGTTGTTATAAAAAAGGCAAGAAAAAGTCATGACCAGTATGTGCAAGTCATACAACATTGTGGATTTCATGACCAACTTTTGTAATTGTCCCATGTTTTGAGTAGAATTCAAGTGTACACTGTTGGCTTCTGAATAGACTAGATCAAACTTGGGGTCTGGGAATCATAGGAAAAAGCATGACCGTTAATATTCAGCTACCTGTTTACACAATTAAGATCCCACTGGACACACAGAACAAGAGGAATGCATACAGTAAAAAGTCTGATGAGTAACATCTGCTCTCTGCCCTGGAAAATGTTGTTGTTGTTAGATGCTGTCAAGTCGGGTCTGACTCATAGCAACCCTATGTACAATAGAACAAAACACTCCCTGACCCTGTGCCATGCCTGGCACTATGTCAGTGCTTCTCTGCTATTTATAGAGTTTTCAATGGCTGACTGTTTTAGGATTGTTTTGGGAGTGGATTGCCATGTCCTTCTCCCATTTTGTGGTGCTGGGGATCGAACCCAGGGCCCCAGAGAGCACAGAATGGCACTATACCAACTGAGCTAAACCCCAGCCTGCCCTGGAAAATAGGACCCCAATAAACTCAGGAGCCAAGCCAAATTCAAGTCTGTGCCTTGTTAGGACAGCATTCTTCCTCTGTTTATGAAGATTTCCTCCTGTGTGGAATTGTATTGATGCCAAATAGTCACCTGGGATGCTAAAAAGACATTGTAAATTCTCAAGTGTTGGCAGAGGTGTTAGAGCTAACCTAGTCTGTTTTCAGTGATAAACATAAGATACTTAACTCTCTCGAAGAAGACACTTCCCCGAGAAGAACAAACCCTTCACTTAAGTCTCTCTATCATCCTGCTATTTCTTAGCTCTTGACATTTTGAGGTTTTGTCACCATGGTGGCCAGTGGGGTGAATTTACAGGACAGCTGGCAAAGGAATTTCTCCCCAGACACATAGTCTGTGATAACCAGACAGTGAAGCATTAATGGTACTGCCCATAAGAGTGATCCTGACCTCAATGGCTCTATTTGGGAGAGCGCCTCCCCCAGACCCCAATAAGGCAGGTCACAATTACTCAGAGATTGCTCACACAGAAGATTTAGCTTCCATTATACTGTCTTATCTGAATATTAAGTAATAATCCTTTGATGGGTTAAGAAAATATAAGTAGAACCAACTGGAATGTAGTGCTTTTGTTGGTTATTTTCTCATATAGATTTGTCTGCTTTTTCTTGCCATGGACTTATTTTATTTTTAGTTGATTTATTTATCAGAATTTTTTAGCTTATGACTTGCCCCAAAAGTCTATTTCATTGAAGGCGTTTACATAACCCAGCAGCAGAGGAAAATTGAGGAAGATCTGCTTCTTTCTGACTTCCTCAACTGTGATTTACCTTTGTTTAGGTATTTTGACTTTGAATAACTTCAAGAATCCTTAAGTGGCCTAATTTTAAAAGAATTAGCCCAGCCCTGGCAAGGAGCAAGGCAGACTTGGAGATCTCCTCTGCGTCATGAAATGTTTCCTGCTAAATTTGCTTCAATTGACTTGTATGTAAACAAGCTCACAGGGCTTGGGAAATTTGGCTGGGAAGCAGTAAACAGTGGGAAGCATCCATGGAACCAATGCTTCCCAATGTGGAGCAACTGGCTCATGTGGCGCCAGTAGGGTGAGGGAAGGGTCATACAGTCTTTGAAAGAACCACTGAGGTCTGGAAGAGCAGTCACATAGGCCACTGGTGTGTCAGTTACTGATGTCTTTATTGCACTGAGCTGTGCCTGCACCAGCTAATGGCAAGGGGGTGGAGAGGGCAGACATCATGGAGTGCCAAGGAGGGGTCAAAGGGTGTTTGATTCCCAGCTTGGGCTCATTTCTGGGGGACTGGGGAGTCTGTCCACCACCATGTGTGGATGAAGCCTCCATGAGGCTACTGGGCAGCAATGTGGAGCAAGACAGCATGTACCCCTGAAGGATACGTGCAGCAGAGCTGGCCCAGGAAAACAGGGTTTTGTGCATGGTACATAAAAGTAAAAGAAGTTGTTATAATTGAAACATAAAAAGGCTATGTTCACAATTTGAATAGTGTCACGCATCTCTCTAGTCTTTTTCCCACTAGTAATCTTATTTTGTTGTTGTTTTTAGGTGCCATCAAGTTGGTATCTGATGCATAGGGACCCTGAGCACAACAGACGAAACACTGTTGTCAGTGCTTCTCTGCTATTCATAGGGTTTTCAATGGCTGATTGATGTTTGGGAGTGGGTTGCTGTTCTGTCTTCCAAGCCTACAACACCTGGTGTTCCCAGGAAGTCTCACATCCAAGTACTAACCAGACCCTATCCTACTTAGCTTGTGAGATCTGACAGGATCGGATGCCACAGGGCTACAGCTGCAGGCAATCTTATTTTAGGGGCTGGGATTTAGCTTAGTCAGTAGAGCACCACTCTGCAGTTTCTGAGGTCCCAAGTTCAATTCCCAGCACTGCAAAAATGCGAGGACATGACAATTCACTCTTAAGGCAATCCTGAAACAATCAGCCATTGAAAATGCTATGAGGGTTGCTATGAGTTGGACATGACTCAACAGCAGCTAACAACAACAACATCCTCAACAAAAATTTTCTTAGTAATTTTTAGTGTACAGATGAGTCTCATTTTGAAAATTCCATACATGTCTTTTCATTGTACATTGCTCAATCTCCTCCCCAACTACCCTCTCATGACCCCCTCCCCATCTCCTCCCTCCCACCAATGGTCCGCCTTCTGCTTGAATATCTTTTTTTTTTTTTTTGGGAGTATATCTATCTATATCTACACCTACACCTACACCTGTATGTATGTATGTATGTATCTATGCCAATTTTGCCTTAAGGGCAAAATATGTGATACATCCTTTCCTTTCTCCTATCTCTTTCTTCTTGCCCCTTGCCCTTTTCTTTAGTCTGTTATCTTTCCCTTCTTAGGTCCCTTCCACCCTCATGATCTATATGTTTTAAGATTGAATGTGTTGAAGTCTAACATCTACATATGAGAGAAAACATGCAATGTTTGTCTTTCTGGGTCTGCCTTATTTCATTTAAAATGATGATCTCCAGTTCTATCCATTTTCCAGCAAATGCCATGATTTTGTCTTCTTGGGGAGCATTTCCTTCTGTTGTGCATAGAGTCCTTCTTTATAGGTGAGTAAAACTCCATAGTGTGCATATACCACAATTTTCTTTTACATTCATCTGTAGATGGACACCTAGGTTGATTCCCTATCTTGGCTATTGTGATTAATGCCACAATAAATATGGATAAGCAGGTATCTCTGTGGAATATTGACTTGTATTCCTTGGGATGTATGCCCAGGAGAGGTATAGGTAGGTCATATGGAAGTTCTATTTTTAGTTTTTTGAGGAATCTCCATACTAATTTCCATAGTGGCTACACCAACAGTGTAGTATGGTTCTTTTCTCCCTGCATCTTTGTCAGCATTTGTTTTGTCGATGCTAGCCATTCTGACTGGTTGTTCTAGTTGTCATTAGGTGCTGTCAAGTCATATCTGCCTCATAGCTACCTTCATAGGGTTTTCAGTGGTTGATTGTTTCAGGATTGCCTTGGGAGTGGACTGCCATATCCTTCTCCCATTTTTTGTGGTGCTGGGAATCGAACCTGGGATCTCAGAGTCTGCAGAGCGGTGCTCTACCAACTGAGCTAAATCCCAGCCCATTCTGACTTGGGGTAGATGATATTTCAATGGAGTTTTTTTTTTTTTTTTTTTTTTTTTGAGGTACTGGGGATTGAACCTAGTGCCTTGTAAGTGCTCTACCATTGAGGCATACCTCCAGCCCATTTTTAATTTTTTTATTTATCTTGAGACAGTGTCTTGCTAAATTGCAAAGGCTGCTTCTGGCCTTGAACCTATGATCCTCTTGCCTCCACTTCCCAAGTTCCTGGGATTACAGGCATGCACCACTGTGTTCGGCATCAATGTAGTTTTGATGGCAAAGGATGTTGTATGTTTTTTGTTATGATTGTTTGCCATTTGGATTTCCTCTTTTGAGAAGTCTCTATTCAGTTCTTTTGCTGAATTTTGATTGGATACTTGACTTTTTTGGTGTCTAATTTTTTGAGCTCTTTATACATTCTAGTATTAACTCCCTGTCTGATGTATAGCTGGCAAAGATTTTCTCCCATTCTGTAAGATGTCTCTTCACCGTGATAATTGTGCCCTTTGCTGTGTAAAATCTTTTTAATTTAATGCAACTCCATTTGTCAATTCTTGCTATTGAGGTCCTATTCAGAAAGTCATTGCCTATGCCTATGTTTTGAAGTGTTTTCTCTATATAGACTTGAAATATACTATATAGACTATATAGACTATATAGTATATAGAAATATACTATATAGACTATATATAGTCTATATAGACTATGTTGAGGTATGTTACTTCAATTCCTAGTTTTTTTCAAGGCCTTTATCATAAAAGGATGTTGAACTTTGTTGAAGGCCTTTTCTTCATCTATTGATAGGATCGTGTGATTTCTGTTTTCAAGTCTATATGAGTTTCAAGTCTCATGAGTTTTCCTCTAATAGTTTTAGAGTTTCAAGTTTTATATTACGGCTTTTAATCCATTTTGAGCTGATTTTTGTACAAGGTGAGAGAGAGGGATCTAGTTTCAGTTTTCTACATGAGGATATCCAGTTCTTCCAGCATCATTTGTTAAAGAGGGTGTCTTTTCTCCAACTTATATTTTTGGCTCCTATGTTGAGTATCAAGTAGCTGCATGGGTGTATTTTTGGATCTTTCATTCTGTTCCATTGGTCTGCATGTCTGTTTTTATGGCAGTATCATGCAATTTCTGTTACTGTGACTTTGCAGTATAATTTGAAATCAGGAATTATGGTGCCCTCTGCATTATTTCTTCTGCTCAGTAGATTCGGGGTCTTTTGTGCTTTCATATGAATGTTAGGATTGTTTTCTCTATTTACATGATGAATGTCATTGGGATTTTGATGGAGATTGTATTAACTCTGTAGATTGCTTCTGGTAATATGGTGATTTTCACAATATTAATTCTTCCAATCCACAAGCATGGGAGTTCTTTCCACGTTCTGTCTTCTTCAATTTCTTTCTTTAGTGGTTTAAATTGGAGATCTTCCACTTCCTTGTTTAGGTTTATTTCCAGTTATTTTATTTGTTTTGATGTTATTGTGAATGAAATTGTTTTCCTGGTTTTATTCTCTGCTTGGTGGTTATGGGTATACAGAAAAGGTACTGATTTGTGTATGTTGATTTTGTAACTTGCAACTTAACTGAAAAGGGTTATCAGTTCTATGAGTTTTCTGGTGTAGTATTTAGGGTCTTTTAT